>SZWC01007282.1:58651-70896 GCA_023375785.1 Penium margaritaceum | reverse complement strand
TATATATCTCTCTCTCTCTCTCTCTCTCTCTCTCTCTCTCTCTCTCTCTCTCTCTCTCTCTCTCTCTCTCTTGCTCTCTCTTTGCCTCTCCATCATTAACAACATGCATCCATGTACGTATGCATCACCATCTTAATTTCTATGTTTTGAAGGGAATATCTCTATACATGATTTAATATGTTTCTTTACCATTTATGCTCTCTCTTCTCTACCTATCTTTGTCTCTCTTTCGACAAAATTCTCTCCATCTCTTTAATGATCCTCGTCTTTCGACTCCATTATCTCTCTCTACTCATACCTCTCTCCCCATAACTATATCTCATATGATCTCTTTATACCTCTCAAATATATTTATCTATCTTCCTATTCCTATCTTCCTTACTCCCCCTCTCTTGTTCCATCCACCGCTCCATTCAATTTTCAACCTTTATCATTTATATTATTTTAACCAGTTCATATAGCATGTTGTAGCTAGGAGAAAGAACTATTGTTACATATTTCATTATCTTAATGTCATTTAAGTTGCATATAACATCTCCAATCTAATAAACTTATAATTTCAATATACACTCATATGTTATTCAATCCAAAATATTCCAGTTGCTGAGGAAATCAATATATTTTTCAAAACCAAACATGCAATAACATTATGAAAACAAATAATTTGAGAACCAAAGGGGATTAAGATACGGGAAATCTTTATGCATAGAAGATAATATTTTTTAAATATGGTCTTTTGTATAAGACAATTTTCATTAATAACTGCACTCAATTAAAGAAATTCTTCAAAAACGTGTAATGTTTTATGTTAAAATATTTGTTTTCTATGTTTAATATAATGTAACACGTATTTACATAAAAACATTTATAGTTTTAAATTCAAAAACAACTTAACATTAATTTACGTCAATATTAAATATGCCAAATGAGACCTTGAAAGTTTTCATTTAAATTTCAAATTAGATACAAGGTTTTAGGTCTATTCAATTTCTTTGATAAGTATTTTTATTCAATGAACACAACCACCCACACCTACAAACTTCCATGTGCATATTTCCATCACTAAAACAAAAAAAATAAAACTTAATAGTAACTTAGAATCATGAGCATCTATGGCTTGCTTAAGTGCTTTGTATGATTGATGAGGACTCTTGTGTACAACTTTTGTTTCCCATTTCCATGTTGAGCTAACATGAATTATGAATATATTTTTGGTACCTTTGTAAAACGGTCTGGTCTACGATAGTTACACAACTTATGCACTATATGTAATTGTAATGAGATGTAGACATGATATAGTCATTTTCAAAGCAATGTGACCCAATTTCCATCCGAGCCATTTGGGCCGAGGCTTGATAGCCTTAAACAAAAACATAAACCCATTTCCTCCTAGATGTAATTCATTGATCATATTCTCATTGATCTTTTAAAACCATGTGTGCTTTTCCACTAATATTACAATGCACCAATCCATTGTCCAACAAATTGAAACCTCTATAATCCTTAGCAAAGAATATGTTTCCTTCGTTTGTAAGCGCATCGTATACATATGAAGGGGAAGGTTACATTCGAGTTTGTTCTCATTCCATTTGGAAATTCTCTAGTAGAGGACTGATGCTTTGCTCTAGTTCGCTCTCGTCGGATACGTAGGTCTTTGTGATGTGCAACAAGGTTATGAGGTACACAATTATGGATGTTTGAAAAATCTCTCTACCCGATGCACAGGATTTTAAACTCCACCTTGTGTTTTGGTTTCTATACCAGTAGATACCCAACAAAAAACAATTGATCTTACGACGTCACGTAACGATAATGTCTGTGATGAGGTACCCCGTGTAGTACATGGTCATTGTCAAGAAGTTTTCATTTTACAAATTGAGTAATATCCCTCAATGTAAAACATTTGGTGTTATAAAACATGTTGATGACAATGACAAGGCCTTCTTCTGTATAGCTTAGGGTGGTGAGAAAGATTTGATAGGCCTTTGTTATTTTCCTCAGGTGGTATCAACATTTGTGATAGCGGCTAACTGTGGTATATGTAAAGCGTTATTTGGGCGGGTTGGGGAAGTTTTCAAGAAAAGACAACCAAACAATCCAAGAATGACACCTGATGATGGAGGCTCTTTCACCTATTTTGTAGGACATGTTCCAAGAAATAGAAAGAATACTAAAAATATCATATAAACAACCAGTAACTATTGAATAAATCAGTGGGAAATGGGGTATATTGTGATGCTGGAACACACCCCTCATTTAGGGGCATATTTTCACGTCATAATGTATCCCACGAGCCATCATGGGGTGTCTTGTTATCAAAAAAGTTAATATGGGACTTTTTTTTTCATCAAGAAATGAAGAGTGGGTGTCTGATTCTGATGCTTCCAACAACGAGGGGTCTGGTGAGTTCGATCCTCAAACCCTAGGTATCTACATATTCTCTTGTTCAGGTTTGGGGTGCTTCGTATTCCGTAGAGGTGAAGTGTTTCAGGCTGGAGGCTCACCAATGTTGGGGGGACGCAAGCGAAAGACTACGCAAATGGCTAGTCACTCACTTTTAGCGAGTGACTAGAAGAGTCCCTCACTAAAAGTGAGTGACTCGACGTTTGGAGAACTCTGCTTGCGACCTTCAAGTTACAATGGAATCCCCATCGCTACAACCAACGAATGTTACAGACTCTATAAGCTCACCTTCATCGAAACTTACTACACGAACAAAACTTCCTTAGCCTCAAGGCTCGCATTCGGGCCCAAACTGACGCAAAGATACCCTCCCGGTTCATGTCACACCCGATACACAAACGCATGCGACAAACTTCTATACATTCCTTCACCCACCAAAACACAACCTTAAAAGAGCAAGAAGATATAAGGACAGCAATCCATACTTTCTTTACCTATCTATATAAAAAATCCAACATCCCAATTTGCCATCCGTTCTTTCGCGTGCCTCATCAGATTACCTCCCCCATCTAGCTCACAACCTGATCAAGCCTTTCACCACACATGATGTTTAAGATTTCCTAGACTCCCTTCTCCGTGCTAAGTTCCCTCGTTCAGATGGTCTCCCAACAGAGTTTTACATCTCCTAATCCACTTTCCTCCTCCCCCAACTCATGACACTAGTCAACAATGTCTTACCCACCTCAAAAATCCACCTCTACATAGACGAGAACCTTACAGCCTCTATCACCACCCACGTCTAAAATAAAGGAGACAACGAAGACATCTCCAACTACCGCCCCATTTCTCTCTTCAAAGCAGACTACAAGGTACTTGCAAAAATCTTAGCAAATATTTTGGCCAAAAGTTGACCATCCACCATTCACCCATGCCAATCTCGATTCATTTCTGGTCGAACCATAAAAACCACAATATCCAAAATCCAACATTGGTCCATCAATTTTAATCCCAACTCTAGTTTGATCTTTGTTGATTTTGCAAAATCCTATGACTCCCTAAATTGATCCTTCCTCTTCCACGCCCTCCCTCACATGGGAATCCGCCCTCTCATTATCTCGTGGGTTGAATCTCTACATAATCTCTCTAGAACACGCATTCTTGTAAACGACTTCCTAACATAATAGGTTCCTATCAAGTCAGGGTTACAACAAGACTGCCCACTTGCACCATACCTCCTCCTTTCCGAGAAGGAATGTATAGCAAACACCATTCGACATGGACTCCCAGTAGTACGCATGACCAAACAACTTGTTAAAAATTTTGCATGGTACACGGATGATGCCACCATCTTCGTAAATCATGCAAGAGAAGCCGACATAGCCATGTCCCTCCTCCAACGATGTAGAGAATTCACCAGACTTGAGGTTAATCAGACAAATGTCTCACTTTGCTTCCTTCTCCCCCCAAAGGGACAGCGGATACGTACCCGTCCCTCCCCTCACTGGGCCCCAACGACACCGAACCGGTCCTTGAAATCTGTTTCTCCTGAACCCATGACCCACAACATACCTAGGATCCTCTCATGGCATCCCAGTAGAAAGGGATCCAACAATGGAACAACATCTACCCAACTAATAAGGCCAAGGTGTCGCTCTCCAACACGTACCTCCAACCAAAATACCTATATTTCACCGATGTTGTCCATCCCCCTATCAATGTTAAACATATGCTTCCCCATATCTTCTCTTCCTTTCTCTCCTCTCACCACTCACACAAACGTAATACCGCTACCTTCCTCAAGCTCATACCTCTAGCAATTGCCATAGCCGAGGTGCGAGACAGGGGACTCGATCTTTTCCACCCTATTTTAACACTAAATTCTCTCCATGCTTAGTGGTTGTACTCCCTTCTTAATCCATCAATTTCTCCATATAAAATACTCTCTATCTCATCTCAAGGATTCCCTTCCAAAGGTCACTCTTTACCTGATCCCAAACCCCAAATTCTATTCTTCGTAAGTTGTCCAATCAATAGAAGGAGTACGTCCACGGCTTCCTATAATCAAACCCATAAATCCTTCCCTCTTTATGTGTCATGATTACTTCTTAGAGGAACCCCTCCCACTAAACAAATGGCTCCGCCAGCGGTCCAACAATCCCTTTGGTGTTTGTCCCGCGAAAGCCTTTTTGATACAATAAAAGCTTTGGATCCAACATATCTATGTGTCCTTTGCATATCGAAAATGCACAAACACAAAGTTAGCTACCCTCGGGTACTCCCCCTCCTAAATCCAACTCCTCAACAAAATTTTCTAATCGATCTCTCAAGAGTGATGATCATCTCTGTCCTCCCCTCAAACAACCGCTCAATTCAGCACCGTCACAAACTTCTTTGTGTAAAGGGGAACATTCCTAACACACCCATCAGAGATCATTTCCCCCACAAAAGTCCACCCCACCTACTTCGTGTGTAAGGCTTCCTTTGTCCACACAGACACCAACATCCTTACTCCTCATCACCGGCTAATACGTGTCCATCTCCCCATCCACGCAATTGTCCAGGAAATCATACAAAACAATGTATACATCTCACACACCAGATCACCTTATATTCTCTTCCATCATTTTCCTTCCCATAACCATGCTCCTCCGACCAAAATATTGTTCGCCTCCATCTTTCCACCACGTCAAATCACTAATCCTCTAAGAAAGTGGTCCCAAGATACATTCTCTTGTTGAAACTGAAACAATCCTTCCCATCCTACACCACCGGATTCTCTCTCACAAAGCTCGAGACATTCTCTCTCGCATTCTCCTCCGTTCTATCCAGCCTAGAAGATGATATAACTTCCTACCCAATTTTGGAAACTGCCCCCGCTATAACCAAGAGGAAATTATACTACACTACTTCTTAGGCTATTCACGCATCCTCTCTAGCACTCAACTCTTATCCTAGATCAACCGCACGTTTTTCTCTGGTGCCAGCCTCCATGAGACCTCCCTCCTGTTCTATTTGCCATGAAACAAAAAAATTTATCCCCTATGCACCCTCTTTCTAGGAACACTCCTCCATCAATATCGGCTTCGTTGTTCTGCAGCAATTTCACATCTAACGGCCCACATCAAACCATACCTCAAGGCCCTTGTTGAGATAATCCCCTCAGAAACCATGTTTTATGTCATGTCGAGTCCAACATAACGTCGGGAAGCGATAAGAGCTGCACCAACCAGTCCTGGGTGTTAAGATGGGACCCAAATATTCGATTGTTCTCCTTGTCCCAATGTATAATAAGAATCCTTCAGAGACCCTCACTTTGAAGAAGGACGCACCTAATGGTGGAGTTTTACCCACTTCTTTTTCGTAAAGAGAGTGTTACGATGCTCTCTCTAGGGGTGGTTTTAGTGGGTGCGAATCCCACATAACCCCTCGGGTTACCTCCCTTGGCGTGGTTACCCCATGTGGAACACCAGCTTGCCTGTAAAGTTCTCACTGAACGTACAGGTGTATGTTTCCACCTCTAGGGTGAAAGTAAAAAAAATACGTGTGACTAGCCATAATTTGAAAAATCATTGCCAGGTTGGTGTCCCTCATAGCAAACTGGCTACCAAGTTTAATTTTGTGGAAGATTTAAATTTGCATAGATTTCCAGAAGCTTCGATGGCCTCTTGAAATTCGTCGTGAATTGTCTTTCGCGACGTTTATAGCCGGGAAAATACTTGGCTCTGGCCCTTTTGGAGAACGAGTCAACTTTCCACTCTGGCCCCAACGAATAGATGTGAAACATCCGAATCAATTGACAGGGAAGTTATGTCTGGACCGGCGCAGAATCCGAGACGACAGTCATTGTCGAGTCCTAGGCCACGGCTGGAAACGAGCAAGTAAGGATTTCAGTTTTTTTATTTTTGGACAGCTTTCCAAGCTTCGTAGACAGTGGATGGCTTTTGGGGACAAAAGTTTGAATGCCTTTGTAAATATCTCATTTGCCCGGACGAATTTGAACATCACTCGAACAAAATGAGTTGAACGGAGGATTGGAGGGCTTCGATGTAAAATCTTAGGTGGAAAATAGTAGTTTCAAAGCACAGATATAACCGAACACTTAACAAGACAACGGTGTCGATCGTACCTTGGACGCAAGAGCTGGGATTTGGGAATACTTGAGTACTTGCATCCGACGTACCATCTGCTGCCGATGGATATGTCTTTATCCAAAAAGTGTTTTCCTCCATTCACTTTCCATCCGAGCTATTGGGACCGTCCAGTCTGAACGATGAACGTAGCTGACGATCAGTTTGTTTGAGCGATGTCCAGATGTGTCCGAGAGCGTATTGTCAACTGTCATCTGTCCATCTTCCAAGAACGGGAAAAAGCTGTCCGAAAACTTGCACACATAAATCCTTCCTTCCTCGTTTCCAGCCGTGGCGAATCCTAACCAACCCTTTCAAGCTCATTCCAACCTCGACCTTGCTGCATGGATATTTTTGCACCTTGCTCCATGACAGCCGCGTCTATGCCACGTCATCGTTTTGATTCACGGCCACAATCGGGTAACGGCCAAGGTGCGGTGCCCCCGCTGCCAGTCGTTGAAGTCCCCCCACGAATGCGAAGAAATCAGACATTCCAGGATACCTGGAGCCAGCCAGCTGTTCTGCTCCGATGATACGTCTTCGAAATCCACGCGCATTTCAGACCACGGCTGGAAACGAGCAAGGATGGATTTAAATATTTAAGTTTTCGGACAGATCTTTCAGGTTCTTGGGAGATTGACAACTGATGCAGCCAATCGATTTTATGTGTGAATTTTAGGCTTTCACGCTTAGACTGAACTAATCCTCAACTCAGTTCATCGGTTGGATTTGACGGTCCCAATCTCTCGGAAAAAACGTCTCTGAGGTGGAAAACAGGTTTGGGATGCAGATGTATCTGTCAATGGCTCGAGTAGCATGTGGTACACAACTAAATTTTCTGATCTTACTACTTGCCTCGTAAGTAAAGTCGACACTTGCCTTATTCAATCCAAAGTTATATATCTATCTTAAAACTATTTTCTACTCGAGTATTCTAATCAGACTAATTCCCTTATACCCACCTTTTCAGTGTCTTAATTCCCGAATCCCCACTTTGTGCAAAAGACGAATACAATACCCACTCTTTTTAACTGGTGACCGCATTGTCCACTAAGTGCGAATAGCAACTAACCGTGAACGCGGTACCCACTCGTGAGGAAATATGACTACAATACCGGTTTTCTGTGCATGATTCTGACATGTGTGGACATTGTGGTCACAATATTTCCGATTCCTACGCTTTCGTTAGACTTTTCGTTCTAGTGCGAATTGCGTGTTTGCGCGAGGCGACTGACACCGTACAATTCATATGTTTACGAGCGTCAGTCAGTGTAATCGAAGTGACGGGTCCTGAGTCGTCGGAATGTGCTGCAATCGTGTTGCCGAAAGCGGCTGCGAAATGTGGGGGGTATTTTTTTGGCTCGGACATGTCGTCATCTTTATAAAAGTAGTAGTCGGTGTCGTCATGACTTCCTGTCGTACACCGAACGATGTTGCATGTGAAGTACCGTCTTCTGAATTGGAAAGAGGCCCTCACTCTTAACGATGACGACGATAACCTTAGGTACATGTGCGCCACGTCGGCAGATATTGGCAGACGACTGGCACATCCGAGGTTCCGGGCCCATGCATCCGATAAGGACGCTGCACAGTGCCAGTTGGACGCCACGTCGGCGCACAGTGGGTGTGTGATGCGACAACCTGCGAACCTGCCGCAGTTTTCATGCTCCTGACAAGGGTGACCGTTACGTGCACCACGGGACATGATGTCCACAGTTTCATCATGTTACATGTCATCATCTACGTAGGTTTTCCCCGTTGTCCATTCGCGCCACTTTTGCTCGCCATGGGGAACATGTCGTTCCCCGTTGGAGCCCTGTTCTTCCGAGGCAAACCCGCTGACCATGGCTGTCGTGCTACCTCTAAGCTCTGGTAAGTGGGTATGATAGGTACGAAAATGACCGTTAGGTGGGTACAATGTATGTTAGCGTGCATGCGTCTGCATGGCATACCCACTTTGGGTCTTATGGATCCACCGCTGTTCAAGTTTTACGTTCCTCCGAAACCCCCTCGTCGGCAGCTCCGACGAGGAGGATGAACCTCGTGAATCCCAAGGCTACACGTCCGGTTTTGTCTTTGACGACTTCGAGGAGGCGTGCTGGGTGGAGCACGTCCAGGCCGAAGAACGCTTAACTCCATGCCCCCCAAAGCGTGGAGAGCACTCTGTCATGAGGTTGAACGGAGGCTCCCGCGTCAGGCCGTTTCGTCCTCCGGCCGCGGGTGGGTTAACTCGCAGAAGTCGCCATGGCGTCACACTTGACTGGGATGGCTTTGCTTTTGCGACCAAGTACGGTCCACCTGTCTGTCCTTGTGCCGTCCTCGACACATCCCCGTACTAGTACGATCATTTAACATGCTGACCCCGGTTTATGCTTGCAGGATCGTCGGATGACGAGCACACCCCCACCCCCCGACAGACACCGCTGTCTCCGCTGCCCAGAATAAGGGCACCAAGCCCAGGAAGCGTGCTCGACCGGAGTCTCCAGTTTAATTTCCGGGAGGCACTGCCTTCCGGAACATGGACGCCTGCCGCGAGGCGGTCCATGACTACGCCGTCGCCGCACACATGGGGGTGAAGTTGGTGCGGAGTGAGCCGTCGCGGCTTGAAGCTCGTTGTGCAGAGTGGAGGCAGGCGGGATGCGCATGGCAGCTGAAGGCGCGGTGGCAGCAGAAAACGAACAACGTCAAGGTCGTTTTCTTTAAAGAGGGCCACAAGTGTAGCCGCATGGGCACAAAGGGGGACCCCTCACGCAAGGCCGCGTGGGTGTTGCGCCACATCGAGAGCACTGTCAGCAAGGAGCCATGCACCACCTCCAAGGCCCTCCGGCAGATCGTGGAAGCGCGCACTGGCGAGAGGTCGGCCTACCACGCCATACACCGCGTGAAAAAGAAGGCCCTGACGAATCTCATGGGCAAGAAAAGCAAGTCGTGGGGTCTGTTCCCTGCGTACGTCGCCGTAGTAAGTATCCTGCTGTCCTTATTCGCTTGTTGTATGTTACTCACGATGCTTTCAGCATATGTGCCAACTGTAGACGTGTTTGGCTCTGTTTTCGTGATTCATGCATGCAGTTGAGGAGGGTTGACCCATCCACCGTCGTTGTCGCGCAGCAGGACCAGCACCATCTCTTCCGACGGGCCTTTGTGGCACCCGGTGCTTGCAGAAACGGATGGTCGCATGTGCGGCGGTTGCTCACAATGGACGGCACGTTTTAAAAAAACGGCTTCAAGCAAGTGCTGCTGCTGGCACAGTATTGGGACGCCAACAACCACGCGGTGCCCATGGCGTGGGCCATATGCCCTCAGGAAGACAAGGACAACTGGGACTGGTTCTGTCAGCGNAGGGTTGACCCATCCACCGTCGCTGTCGCGGAGCAGGACCAGCACCATCTCTTCCGACGGGCCTTTGTGGCACCCGGTGCTTGCAGAAACGGATGGTCGCATGTGCGGCGGTTGCTCACAATGGACGGCACGTTTTAAAAAAACGGCTTCAAGCAAGTGCTGCTGCTGGCACAGTATTGGGACGCCAACAACCACGCGGTGCCCATGGCGTGGGCCATATGCCCTCAGGAAGTCAAGGACAACTGGGGCTGGTTCTGTCAGCGGTTGGCAGAGGCGTATCCGACGGCACGGCACAACGGCACCGCAGTCATCAGCGACAGAGATGCCGGACTCATCGCCGCCGTGAAGCACCAACTACCAGGAGCTGTCCACACATACTACGATCAACACCTGCGGGAGAGCGTGAAGTCTGAGGCGGGCTCAGCAGCAGCCGACATCCTGTGGCGAATGGCTTCTGCTTTCACACAGAACGAGTTCGACCGCGCGGGACGAGCTCAGTCGAACGTCCGACAAGGCGTACACATACTTGTTCGGTGGAGATGGCGACCCAGGGCTGCCATTGGAACAGTGGACACGCCTGAAGTGCCCTGTGCCTCGGGGTGGGCACATGACGTCCAACGTGATGGAGTCTCTGAACGCCCGCCTGATGAACATACGGCACCTGTACCCATTCCACTGCTTTGCACAAATCTACCCTTTTGTGCAGAGACTGTTCATGGAGCGCCGCCGTGCATCCCACGACTGTGAGAGCCGGTACACGCCCTTCGTGGATGCCAAGCTGCAGCACTACACGAAACACGCCAAGGACTACCGTGTCATGCGCCATGGCGGGCTCATGGGCACCGTCACCGGGCCCAGGAGCCTGGCGGGCCATGAAGTGGATGTGAACGCGAAGTCCTGCTCATGCAGGCAGTGGAGGGAGTTTGGCTACCCCTGCCAGCACGCCGTGGCGTTGATGTTGGATGAAGGCGTGAACCCGGGCCTGTACACCGACATGCATCTGTCCCAAATGGCCTGGCGATGTACATACCGAAATCCCATGCCGGGGGTCAACCTGCGCGAACTACAGTACGCCATGTGCGGGTGGGGCCAGCCGGGTGCGAAACGCTCCCGTGGCCGTCCACGCTTGAAGCGCTTGGACAGGGCGACACGTCGCAAGCGCGACCGTATCTGCACCAGATGCGGGATGAAGGGACACCCGCCCCGGAAGTGCATGAACCCACCGGCACAATCTCCAACAGATGTGGCTGCCGCACGCGCGAGAGAGCTGGCAGCCAACAGCGTGGAGATAGAGAATACTGAAGTGGAGCTTGTCGCCAGTTCCGTGGCACCGGCAACACAAGGTCATCATGTGGGCTCGGGCAGTGGAGCTCAAGGAATTGCGGGCGGCAGTGGAGGTGAAGGACTGGAGGGCGGAAGTGGTGGAAGTGCAGTTGGGGCAGGGCAGGCTGGGGACGCTCCTGGTGCTCCCTGCACAGGCAGTGAAGGGCAAGGTGTGGACGGTGGTGCGGCCGGTGGAACAGAGGTTGTACGTGGAACTGCTGGGGGTGGGAATGGAGGTGATGGTGGTGCAGCTGGCGTGTTGACAGTAGTGCTGGCTGTTGGCAATGGAGCTGCAAGACGTCGTGCTTCACGCCGTGCAGGAAGTGCCAGGGAAGCGTTCAGTAGGTCTGCGAGAGGACCGCACAACGGAGACAATGGTGCTGCTCTTGGTGGAAGGGGGGGGGCATTGGGTGCAGACATAGCTGAGGGCAATGCCACAGGACGGGGGGAAGCAGATGGTGCAGAGGGAATGTTCATCATGACGTCACAGGTGGACAATCCTGGTGATGCAGATGACTCCAGTGATTCTTCCTGGTGTGAAAGCTCTCAGTCAGTTGACTGCACTGACACGGACTTAGAAGAAGAAGAGTCCATGACCTCGGGTAGTGGGGACGAGGATGAGTGGGAGCCTTCCTCCGACATATCTGAGGATGATGCACATCTGAAGCGGCGTCGCCGTGTGTAATGGTCCTCTGCTAATTTGCCATGGTAAGTCGTAAGCAGAGTTTTTTGTGTAGCCATGCTTTCATCAATTTATTCTGCTTGTACAACATTTCTAACATATGGGTTTCATTGCTATTGCAGGTTGTACCAGTGGCCTACATCCGTGGGTCCGTGACGAGCACACGGAACCGCACGATGATGTGGAGGAGACGTGCAAAGCCCCGAGAAGAGCGACGAGCAGTTGGCGACAATGCATTCGTGGAGACAGGACTGCTACTTAGTAGACTTAGCTTGCATGATGGTGATGAGACAGGGGCCAGATTGCATGTGGCCAATCCCTGTAGTGGGCAGTGTGCATCACCCTTTGGGGATGAATACTTCGATGCTGTG
>SZWC01007282.1:38361-58639 GCA_023375785.1 Penium margaritaceum | reverse complement strand
AGCAGTTGGCGACAATGCATTCGTGGAGACAGGACTGCTACTTAGTAGACTTAGCTTGCATGATGGTGATGAGACAGGGGCCAGATTGCATGTGGCCAATCCCTGTAGTGGGCAGTGTGCATCACCCTTTGGGGATGAATACTTCGATGCTGTGGGTGAGTTCTCGGGGGACATAGAGTGTGTGGCATGGGAAGTCATTTCGTATGTGCGTAGTCTCCCTGTGTACGTGCAGGTCTGGATTAGCCACGGCTATTTGACCCCGCTGTTCTTTTGAGTGAAACTTTTGACACCAATGAATTGCTTTCCCTTGAAGTATTGCATTCATGTGTTAATTAGAACTGTGACCATTGCTGTATTAATTCGCATAGGCAAAACTTAGTCAACATCGTTGTAAGCAATGAAATAGTGCACTCGTATGAGAAGGATGCCTTGTTCATCTGTGTATGGAAGTGGTCTATTTTCACCACGTGTAGTCATTCGCATAAGAACGTGTTAGGAACCATTGTTTCATCCTGTGCATTAATGTGCGAAATTAACAGGTAACATAGGTTTGTTGCAATGTGTCTGGAATAGGAGGACTTTGATGTGGAAACAATGCTCGGCTCATATTTACAGAGGTAAACATAGAGTGCAAATACATGACATTGGGTATGTTTGTAGGAATGAACAAGAAATTGTTCGAATTACCCACTGTCACATTTGGTGTACATCTGCAGCCAAGTGTTGCTATCAATATACAAGCAGACATTCATCACATCATATGACAAGGCTTAATAATGAACGCATTCTGTACATGGTACGCGGAGAAGAGAACACTGGGTATGGTGACAAACAAACATTGGAAACTAGTCCAAAGCATCCACCGACACTATGGAGTCCACGGCATCCACTGCCCTTGGGTGTTTGGTGGACAAGGAGTTGGCATGCGAACACCCAGTGTCCAGCACATGGTCTCTGGTTCACATGGGTCCTTCACCCAGCTCCGTACATCCGTTGCAACGAGCGTGTCCCAGCGAGCCTTGATCGTAGCCCATGCCTCCTCCACTTGCTGAGGCGTCCTATGTGGCATGTTAGGTGTGGTAGGTTCGTCATGTGTATACGTCGGTCGACCCATGTCTACTACGGTAACCACAGTGGTTGGCGATGGCTAAAATGACGAATGCCAGCTCCGTATTTGTACGAGGTCTAAGAGCGGTTGCATCCGCACGGACAGTTAGGATCGGATGAGATCCATGGCTCCCATATGTCAGGGCAATTCGATGGTCTCAAACTGGGCATTGGCCAGTCAAGGGTCTGTGCCATGGCTTCAGGTGTCGGGGGCCATTTAGCCTTTGGCGGATGGCAGCCACGTACGAACGTCGTACATGCCTCTTTGCGGTCCCATGTTTCCTTCATTGCGACCCATGCTCGGTGTGCAACAAAGGGATCCACATAATATCCGGTACTCCATCCTCGACCTTCTCTGCAGTTCATGCGCCCCTCGGATGACATGCCGTCGGAGCCAATATTGGTTTGTCGATCCAATGGAAGAGGCGTCGCTAAGTGAAGAAGATCGCATTATGCACAGTTCGATGTTATGTACTTTTCAGTACTTCGAAGAACCTTGCGAACTGGTACATTGTACCGGTTTGTCAGGTGAATCCTTCGCAGCCATAATTGTTCGTTACCGTGTGCACCGCGCATAAGTGACGGATGCGAAGAGACTGTTTCGGCGGAATGATTGGCCCATAACCCGTCATTCACGGCTTCATACGGCAGCGCATCGACGGCGTCCGTTCATCNAATGGAAGAGGCATCGCTAAGTGAAGAAGATCGCATTATGCACAGTTCGATGTTATGTACTTTTCAGTACTTCGAAGAACCTTGCGAACTGGTACATTGTACCGGTTTGTCAGGTGAATCCTTCGCAGCCATAATTGTTCGTTACCGTGTGCACCGCGCATAAGTGACGGATGCGAAGAGACTGTTTCGGCGGAATGATTGGCCCATAACCCGTCATTCACGGCTTCATACGGCAGCGCATCGACGGCGTCCGTTCATCGCGTCAGTAGTTGCTTAGTCGCAATTGTAGGTACGCTAGAATACGTCGTCGAGGCGTCTGAGTGGTCCTCCGGTACACGCTGGAGGCGTGCGTACACGATTCCCTTATCTTTCCGAGTAAGTATTTCTGTCATTACACAAGCAGCCCATCGCGTCGTGAGAACCATGATATTCACTCCGACAGTCGAGGGCAGACTAGCCAACTACCACGCCTTGTGGATATTCCCGAACCTTCCGATAGCTTCGACCACTCTTGCGAACCTACAGACAGGAGTATCACGACCTTTCGGTCGACTTCTCGATGCAACGAGATGAATCTAGGTTTATAAAGATGCATCTCGCATCTTCACCGTAGATATATATATATATGTGTATGTGTGTGTGTGTGTGTGTGCGTGTGTGTGTGTGTGTGTTCAATCATTTCGACACTTGTCATCGAAGTACACTTACCGCTAATTATGAATTGCTCAAATGTCACAAATTACAGATCGTATTCTGCCTCGCAACTTCTACCTGCTCACCATCTATGCTCCGTTCGGCATAACACTTGGTATCAGAGCGTAGCAGTGCTAGACAGGCATCTGACTACTGAACCCATCTAGAGGACTACCTCGTACAAGCCGTCGGCGCGTCTCGCACGTCACTTCGCAGACTTCGCGACTACGATGTTAGGCGAGCTAGAAATACTAAGCAGCAGGTTGGGGGAGTAACGTTGTTGATGCAGCATGCGGGCTTCCATGCTCCCCCTGTCTGCTGCCCCCTGAGTCCGCTGCTCTATAGGTTATGTCAAGATGCTCTGGGTTTGTTACTCAGAAGTGTGCGCGCTACTGTCAGCGCCAGAAAGCAGTTGAAAACTGGAAGTAACTGGTTAGGAGTGAAGAATGAACAACAATGGGAGACCCCTCCAAGTTCAGCCCCCCCCCCCAGCTTTGCAGAGCTTGCTACTCAGCTAACCAACCAATCAGAAATTAGTCCTAGACCTATTCTCTGACAGACAGGGTTCTCTCGGTGAGCCCTGCCAGACGGCCAACAACCCAAAACCATGGCGTCGTCCGTTTTGCCTGAAAATTGGACCATACCATAATATCAACGCTGCGAACACAGTCGTGTGGTCAAAAACAGCTACAAAAATAGTAGTAAAGAGTTATGACTGCCCGAACCCAGGCAGTGCCTACTGTGGTCCATTGTGCCAAACAGTGCCACGCAACATGAAACATGGACCCTAAGCAGAGCATGACGCTGCAGACGCAATAGCACAATCAGATCCAGCGCTACATGCCCGCAGACAGCCTCTGCGGTGGCACTGACTGCCAGCGGCTCAACCGCCAAAGAGGCCTGCCGATGAAACTGAGCACGTTGACGCAGGGAGGAGACTCCAGCGAACTGTGTGTAGGCCTCAGCGTGTGTCGGCTCCATCGGACGACACTCCAGCGCCGTCAAGTCTCGCCGTCATTCATCTGCACGCCGATGTACACAAGCCGGGAGGACACAACAAAGCACAATGAGAGATGCAGAAAAAATCAACAAGGCGAGCGAGCGCAACCGACGACTAGTAGTGCGTCTTCGGCAACGACTTCGACGATGGAGCAGAACGTGCCGATGCACACGAACTCTAAAGCGACATCAAACGCTGGCGTGGCAGGGCATGCAATAGCTGGAGCAATCCCTATGGCACCCACGACCAATCCGGTCGTGGACCTAACGGCGACAAACCAACCGCCCCTATCGACGGCCTCGACGGCACCAGCAGGGACGACAGGTGGCACTGGATGATAGGTGTGGATCAACGAGGAACTCGCAAACCGGATCTGTGCCCTCGATGGGATGAACAACCACATGCTCCAACAAATCAATGTCGCGATGGAGGGTCTTCGCAACGCAAGCACGCGTGAAGCTGTGCTCGTCGTGAGAAACTCCCAACTCTCGAGCGAATCCTAATCCGTCAGGCTCCACCAGAATCGTTCGATCCTGCAAACTCAAAACGGCCGACGGTGCGTACGTGGCTGACGAGTTTGGAGGTGTACGTCACCGCTGCTGAGGTCAGCGGCGATCGAAAGAAAAATGACCTTGCAGCCGCACTTTTGCGTGGCACGGCGTTAAGTTGGTGGTCCGATCTAAAGACCAACCAACGACAGCTGGAGATCGACGGAGCCTCATCAACAGCCAATGGCGCCCGTCTCATATCACGGACCGCATGCATTTTACCATTCGGAGCAAATAAACCCACAGTGGCAAGGCGCGCTCATGCCACCAAGCGAATGGAATGAATGTTCGCACATGATACTCGCACGCTTTGGACGACTAAATGAGAAGTCCAAAGCACGACACAAGCTCCAGCGTCTACGTCAGCGGTCCATCGTGGCAGAGTACAAGCGGGGATTTCGCGAGATCATCACTGGAGCAGACATCGCCGCCAATGAACTATGTTTTCATCAAACAACGGCCTCAAGTGAGATATCTATATAGCAATCGCTACTTTTGGCATCCGTAATGACTTCCCGCGGATGATCGCAGTAGTAGAAAGGATTGACAGCGCTGACTTCAAGGCTTGGAACCAAGAGTCCTAGGGCTAGCGACCTCCTAACCACAATTATCGTAGAAACAAAAAAACCCAGTCGGCAGACTCCTCGACTTCCATGGAAGTGGACACCGTCGACCAGAGAGATACGCAAACCTGCTACAACTGCGGAAAATTCAGGCACATCGCTCGCAAGTGTCGGAGAAAACATTGCGCCAAACAAGGGGGGAAGTCGTAGAAAAACGAGTCGGGAAACGACAAAGGGCATAGGTAAAAGGCGCAACTCTTGTCCGCGAGGAGCGATCCGCACCGAACGATCGCCCATGTGAACGGCCTACATCGTTGAAGAGGGTTTTTGAGATTGCAAAGTTCGACAAGGGGTACGAGGACGACCAACCGGTGATACTGCTAAAAGTTTGGCCTCGAGGATGCAAAAGTCGAAGAACAGTACCATCACTATTGGGTGGGAGAGCTCCACACAGCTTCGTAAGCAAAGACATGGTTCACAAACTGGGTTTGTAGACCAAAAGTGGGGTGTTTGAAGGACAAATCATTGACGGGGGACTACAGATACGGAGACTCCGATAACCACTGTGACTACAAGTGGGAGATCCACGGGATACAACGGTCTGGATGTCTTGTCCAATGAGTGATTACAAAATCATCTCGGATGATATCTCCTGTACCGGCACAATCCACAGGTCAACTGGAACAGTTGCGACATCTACGTGGAGATCGACGACGCCAAATGACAACTTCCGCGTGTGGGACAGAAGCCAACAACTAAAGTTCCAGAGGTGAAAGCAACAACGGAAGCTGCGAAAGCCAAAAAGTGACAACCAATGTAGTCGATGTCGCTCAACGTTTCCAACCACTAAATATGAGGAGGAGCTCGAGCGTGGCTCGTACATCTCGAGCCAATGCAAGAAGCGCAAGTGGCAGCAGTTGACTAATCACCGACCTTATCAGCCTCATCGACATCGATAAAGTTCGCGATGGTACATGAAGAGTTTGGATCCCTCATCCAGGAGTCTGTAAACGTCTTCCGCGACAAACTCCCGAGAACCTTACCTTCCCAACAAGACATCGACCATCCCATCAACTGAAGCCGGGCAAAAGACCTACAATTTGAGGGGCCTATCGGAAGAGCAATCACGAGCTGTCCGAGCTGAAAAGGCAGCTCGACGAGATGCTTGACCAGGGGTTCATTCGCCCATCCACGTCACCGTACGATGCACCAGTATTGTTCGTAAAAAGGAAATTGGCGAGATGCGGATGCGCGTGGATTATCGGGCATTAAACGACGCTACCATCAAGAATCGCTACCCTCTTCCCCGAGCTGACGAACTTTTCGACCAACTCAGAGGGGCTCAAATTTTCAACAAACTCGAATTATGTAGTGGAAATCAACAGATACGTGTGGCACATGCCGACATCAAGAAGACGGTGTTCCGAACCCGCTACAGGCACTTTGAGTTCACGGTCTTGCCGTTTGGACTCAAAAATGCCCCGGCGACGTTTATGGTGGCAATGGACAACATTTTCTGTCTGTACCTGGATGATCTTGTCGTGGTCTACCTTTGCGACATTCTGTTGTATAACCGCACCCGGAGGAGCACGATAGACATCTTTGAAAAGTATCCAGAGTTTTAAAAAGAGAGGATTGTTTTCAGAAAACTCTCAAAATGCGACTTCGGTCGTCGTTCGATTGAGTTTTTTGGTCACGTTATCACCGGTGTCGGATCACCATGGATCCAAAAAAGGTGGCAGCGGTCGTTGATTGGCTGACGCCAACCAACGTTCCAGAAATTCATGCTCTTCATGGATTAACCAATCACTACCAACGATTCGGATGGGACTACGCCCGATTGTCAACGCCTCTTTCTTTCCCTCTTTTAAAAGAAAACGAGTGGCCGTGGGAAGATAGTGAACAAGAAGCGTTCACTGTCTTGCAGAACGCTTTAACCTCGGCACCAGTCCTACGATTAGCTGATCCAACGGTCGACTACGTCACGGCCAGGGATGATTCAGACCGAGCCATCGGCGCGGTCCTTCTGCGAAACCATGGCAACGGTGAACAACTGGTCACCTACATGTCTAAAAAACTACAAGGACCGAAACTCAACTACCCAGGACACGAGAAGGAGATCATGGCGGTCGTGCACGCATTTAAGACGTGGTGATGCTATCTACAGTGTCTCCAATGCATCGTACACACCGATCACCACGCATTGAAATACTTGAAGACGTAGCCGAACCTCAGTCGACGTCATACCCGATGGATGTTGTTCCTTGAATCCCGGTTTGACTATGATATCGAGTACCGCCCAGGCAAAATCAATCCGGCGGACGCTTTCGGCCGCCGAGCACATTGTATGTATGCCGTGGCAACGCTACGGCTACAACGAGACCGGTACCTTGAGCGACTGTTTGCACGAGGCTACGACCAGTACAAGGGATATGATAGAGCGAAATTCTGGTTCGACGTACCCTAACGGCGATGACGCTTCACACGCCAAGTGGTCATTCCCCCGAACGACGAGCTTCGCCGCATGCTACTCGAAGAGTAACATGAGACCGGACCAAGTGTACACTCCAGAGAGGACAGGACACTGAAGAAGCTGGCAAACAACTATTTGTGGGTCAAGATGCAATCCAACGTGGCCAACTTCTGCAAAACTCACGACACATGCCAGCGACAAAAATGCCTCGTCGCACTAGGCCATCCGGACTTCTGCAACCACTCCCTGTTCCGACGGAACCATGGGTAGACATCTCCATGGACTTCGTTACAGGATTACCGGTCACACCCAAGGGATATGACGCAATCCTCGTGGTCATCGACAGGCTTTCAAAAATGTCCAACTCCATCGCGACAATGACCATCGTCACCGCCAAGGGAACAACATGGCTGTTTCTAAACAACATTGTGCGACTACACAGCGTACAGAGAACGACAAGCCATTTTTTGCGCAAACTAATGACTCCGTGTGGCAAAAAAAATAAACTTTCAACGGTGTTTCATCCTCAAACCGACGGTCAAACTTAGCAGACAAATCAGACGCTTTAGCAGCTTCTCCGAACACTATGCGAATCTCACGAGACAGATTGGGCACAAAAACTCCCGACCACCAAAATCGCGTATAATTCGGTAGATTCAATGGGTAAAACTCGATTTGAAGTGGCGTATGGCGAACTCCCCGCCATACCAGCCGGGCTACAAAGTCCGAGCAACATTCCTATGGTTGACGTTCAACGCCGAGACCTCACCATTGTCTGGGTAGAAACACGGTAAACCCTCGTGAAGACACAAGCAGCGACGAAGCGAGCCGCTGAACGACATCGTAGCAATGACATCTTCACTACTTGCAATAAAGTCCTCCTCAACTCGACAAACATCAAACTCCGCGGAGCCAACTGTTCAAAAATCAAACCCCGGTGATTGGACCCGTTTGAGATCGAGCACATGCAAACCCCCATGGTTGCATGACTCAAACTCTTTATGCAATTTCATTCGGTGTTCCACGTGAGCAGACACAAGCACTACCAAGACCCCGGAGAGAACTTTCTTGGTAGGGATTTCCCTCCTCCGCCTCCCGTTCAAGTGGACAAAGACACTGAGTACGTCATCAAGGACATCATCAGCCATCAACGACGAGACAAAATGACACAATATCTCATCAAGTGGCACGTCTACGACGCCATGAATAACAATTGGGATCCCTATGACAACCTCAGAGACATCGATCATCTCATCGACGGCTACTACCGCCATCATCGGGCCATATTTGTACGCACGTCGGAACGTCATGGCTAAAAGGGGGAGAAGTGTTACATACCAAATGTACACAAGTCCCTAATCTTTCCGAGTTAGCATTTCCATTGTCACACAAACAGCCCATCGCATTGCAAGAACCGTGATATCCACTCCGACGGTCGAGGGTAAACCGACCAACTACTCCGCCCAAGTGGATATTCCCGAACCTTCCGACAGCTTCGACCACTCTTGCGAACCTACGAACAGAAGTATCACGACCTTTTGGTCCAATTCTCGACACACCGAGACGAATCTGGATGTATAAAGATGCATCTTACATCGTCACCGTCGATTCTCGAATAACCCCAACTTTTTGGTGGACGTTCTCGAATCCGACCACTCACGACGCGTCGCCCGACAACCGACCCAACAACCACGACTATGGCTCATTCATAACTCGACACTTGTATGTATATGTTTGATGGTTTCGACGCTTTTCATCGAAGCGTACTTACCGCTAATTTTAAATTGCTCAAGTGTCCCAAATCCTAAATTGTGTTCTGTCTCGCAACTTCTACATGTTCACCATCTACATTTTGTTCGGCATAACATTCCAATCCTCCTAATGAATTGAGCTCACTATCGTTGTCTTCGAGATGTTTCCAAATATGTTTGGGTGCTAAGTGTTACACCGAGCAGAACGTGGGTGGTGCACAAGAACGAGGTGCGGGACAGAAGGAGATTCAAGGAGTTTAGACCAACGGAGATTTCAACATAAATAATAGGTGTACTTCAACGACAGGTGTCGAGTGAGTCAAGCAAATATATACAATGGCAAGAATAAGAACGAGGCATATGTCGGGTCCTCGACACTCGGTAGGAGCAATGCGTGTGAGGCCATGTCGTTAGTGGCCACTTCGAGGAGCTCCGTCGAGGAGTCGAGGGGCTTCGAGAATATCGAGGCATTTCTTTGTAAGAGTCTAGCGCCGTGGGGAAGTCGATCAAATAACATCAAAACATCGATATAGTTTGCGACACATCTATCCACCTTTTTGGAAGATGGTCGAAGTTGTCGAAAACTTTTAGAAGGGAACATTGGATGTCGTGGCACTTGGTCCAGATGCCCTTGGCGAAACGGTGTAAGCCTCCGAAGGTCGACACACGGTGGGCCATGAATGTAGTTACATAAATGTCCAATCACAGAGTTTAGGGACTCATGTACATCATGGGCGTAACACCCCCTCCCCCCGCCCTTTGAGGCATGGCATCTCGGCGCATTTGTAAACGTGAACTTGTGATAATGGTAGCAGTCATCGATCAGGTGATTGAAATCTCAAATATTGTTGTATGAATCCCAGTTGTTATGCATGGCACTGTAGCCGTGTCATCAACTTGATATTCTGTTGTTTTTCCATGACTTCAATGTCCAGTGATGTCTCCAATCATGTACTCTGTATCCCCGTCCACGTGTACATGAGGTGGAGGAGGATGTCTCTATCGGGGAAGTTCGTACTGGGCTCCTGGTAGTGCTTGAGTTTTCTGGTGTGGAAGATAGGGAGGATCGCCATGCTGACAGGTAGGCAAACTCAAGCAATGGCAGTAGCAATGGTTTGCATTCGTAGATCACGAATGGGCCTAATCATCAAGGGTTGATCTTTACAAATCCTTTTCCCCGTAACTTGATGTTCGTTAAGCTGAGGAGGGCGCGTTTACAAGCACTAAACACATCATCATTGCGATGTCGGTTGGCCGCTCGCTTTGTATCCGCCTGAGTCTTTGCGAGTGTTGCTCGCATTTCCTCCCTAACACTTGTGAAGTCTTTGTAGTGGGTGTTGACCACGGGGATGTTGCTCCAACTCAGTGATTGGACTGGTGTGGCGGGGATTTTACCATAAACCACTTGGACATGAACTTTACCATTTTCGGTGGGAACGACGGAGTTGCATGTGAGTTTGGCAATAGGCAGCTTGGATGCCCATGCTTTATTGGCTTCGATGATGTCCAGTGTGCATAATGTGTAGGGAAGCTGCTCGAGCGACTGATTTGCCCGGTCCGTTTGCCCGTCGGTTTGGAGATGGAATGTCATTGATAGCCAAATCAAACTCTTGTAACTCGTAAAAGACGCACAGTGAAGCGACCGTCTTTGCTGTCAAGGATGGTATGTGGCACACCGTATAGCAGTTTGATTAGATTCAAGAACGGTTGTGCTGTTCCTTCAACGACGACGATGGTCATTGTTGGGATGAAGTCTTTTTTTACATATATGTCCACTATGACGTGGATGGCGTCATACCCCTCGAAGGTGGCAGGTAGTCCCATTCGAAGTCCATGCTCTTGTGGGTAAGGGTTGGAGTGGACTAGGTGGCCTTGTGTGACGGGATTTTTGTTTTTGATATGTATTGCACTATTTGCAAAAGTTTGACACGCCCGGTTGCATCTTGTTTCACCAATAGTACTTCGCCAGCTTCATGAGTGTTTTGTCCTTGCCAAATTATCCACGTGGACCTCTATCGTGGAATTTCTCCACCAAAGTTCTTTGCAACTCCTTGTTCGTTGGCGCGACAACTTGGCGAGTCAACTGTCGTTGCTAGTACGGGTAGTGGAATGAGAAATTGGTGTCCTCGTACCTGCCAAACTCCTCGTAACCTTTTGTGAATAGTATCGCAAGGTATGGGTCTCATTCGATGGGCAACGTATTGATCTTGGCCATAAAAGCTAGCCACCGACTCGTAGACTCCAAGACTACTTTTACGAGACTGGTACTTGACATCGAAGTTGGACTCAAGGAACTCCACCCATCGATTTTGTCAATGGCTCGGATTTCGTCAAGTATTGAGATATTCCAACGCGCAATGGTCAATGGGGACGATGCACCATGAGCATTCCAAGCCGCACTGCCATTCCTTGGATATGTGCATGACTGCGAGCATTTGTTTCTCATGTACAACCTAATTGAGTTCCAGCTCACATTGTTTACGCGACATGTATGCGACCGGTTATTCTCCACCATCGTGGACAAGAACAGTTTCAGTGGCTCAATCAAACGCCTCAGTGGTCATGATGCATTCCACTGTTTGATCCGCCAATCATAAGGTTGGCGTCAAGGTCAGAGCGTTTCCTAAACAATTAAATGTTTATTTTTTTCTATCCCCCTGATTCCACTTGGTGATTTTTTAGTGAGATCAAAGGGAATCTCTGTCAGTCAAGCGTCATCCTTTATGTGTTGAAAATAATAGTTGTAGAAGCCCAAAAATACTCGGATGTCGAAAACATCCGCGGGCGCCGGCCAATCAGCAACTGCCTCCACGTTTTTTAGTCCATGGTGATTCGTCCGCCGCCAATGATGTGGCCCAAGAACTCGATCGAACGGTGACCGAAGTCACAATTTGAGAGGTTTTTGATAATTTTCTCTTTTGTAGAACTCCCATAACTTTTCAAATATGTCAATTGTGCTCCCTCAGATGCAGCAGTATACCAAGAGGTCGTCGACTTACACGATGGAAATTTCATCAAGGTGCGGGTAAAATACATTCATCATTGTCATCAATGTTTTGGGGGCATTTGTAAGTCCAAACGGCATGATTGTGAGCTCAAAGTGCCCATATCCAGTACAGAATGCCACCTGAATCACGTCCTTACCACAAACACAGATTCGATGAATGTTGTTACGTATGTACATTTTGCTGGAATTTTGGGTTCCATGGAGTTGGTCAAAAAAGGTTATCTTCTTGTGGAAGATGATAGCGGTTCTTGATGGTGATGTCTTTCAATGCTTGGTAGTCCGCATTTCCCGTGTTTTTTTCACAGAAATTATGGATGCGGTGTTACATGGAGGGTCAGATGAACCCCTGGCCGACCATTTTGTCCACCTGCTTCTTGGGTCGTTTTGTCCACCTGCTTCTTGAGTTTGGTTTGTTCGTGCTCGCTCATACGATGGGTCCCCTTCACTATGGGTTTGCTGACGGCCTTATGGTCTTTCTGACAGTTGATGTTCCGCTCTAGATGTAGCCCTCTAGAAGTTCGTCGAAAAAAATCCCTTCAATCTCCTCGACGAATGTCGCAAACTCCGGTACTTCTCCAAACGTTTATAGTGCCAAGGCCGTGACCATCGCCTTGGTAGTTCCTACTTATTATGCTTTCCCTACTTCCACACGGATTATCCACACTTGAGCTCCGTACTTCGTGTACCGCTTGGCCACATCTTGGGATTTCTGTTGGTGTACTGTGTATGTCATAACCTCCTCTATTGCTTCCACCCCTCATGCTTATCGTAACTGCCGTTGCATCGTGGGTCGCTCGACCAGAGCCAAGTGTCCTCTTGTGCCTGAAACGTTATTATAATCCAACCCATTGCTTCATTCTACCTACTTACTGTGTTTGAAGAGGAAATCTCACCCGAGAATGTTTTTATGGGCGCTCATTGGACAAGTAGTCTGGACCGTTACGGCATGCTGATCTCTAATTTGCAATCGAAGTGGATTCTAATTTTGATGGATCTACAGCCTTCCATCAACGGGTTTTTCTCCATACAACCTTGGTTTCGTCTGCAAGCATAGCTTCCGAACCATGACGTTGCTGACAAAGCTATGAGAAGGTCCTCCATCCAGTAGTGACGAACCATTATGTGACTCTTACAACCCCTCGGCCGTACCCCTAGCAGTATTGACAGCTGGTCATCCTCGTACCCTTCGTCAAACTTTGTGATATCGAGACCCCTCATATGTGGTGATGCGAGCCGTTCATGTGGACAATCAGACGGTGCAGCGTTTTTTGACCGGATTGGAGCCTCGTAGTCTTCTCCTCCCCTTTATTGTTTCCCACTCCTCAATCCTTTTTCTGCAAATTTCCCCCACTTTTTGGTTTATCAGTGTCAGTTTTTAGACTCAAGAGAGATATGACCCGGTTTCTCGCAAGTCCACTTCAGTCGCTGATTGCCTTAATCGACAGCGTCAATCTCTATTAGAGACGAGGTTCCCATCAATTACGACTTTCCTCCGCCATGGTGAGAATTGTGGCCTTGGGATCACCAGTCCTTGGATTCACGCATGTGTGTGTCATAGTCGGCGGTGTTGATGCATTTGACCACTGCGATCATTTGCAAAGGGTCATCTTGGACTTTAAAAACGGCAATTGCTCATTGAGTATCCTGCTTTAGGCCATTCTTGTAATGGAAACACAGTTCATCTGGGGCAAGGTCACTGTCAGTGATGATTCTGCAAGAAAGCCAAGTGTACTTACTCACGTTGGACTGCTGACGTAGTCGGAGTCTCAACCATGCGTCAGACTCCTTGTTCACCTTCCTAAGACGAGTGAGAGTAGCAGGAGCATAGTCGCCCTTCGTTTTTGATGGCGTGACAGATTCGTGCCATGTTGGATTAATCTACTCGAGAGATAGTACACTTGCGGTCGACAATGTGAGAGAAGTCGCGTGAGCTGTTGATCTGGCTCTGCCAGTCTCTTGGTGCCGCTGGATGGTTTTTAGACCAGACCGCCGACCAAAAGCCATGCCACGCAAAAACAAGACCACAAGGTCAACTTTCAAAAACATTACCCCAATATCAGCAACGTACACCTCCAAACTCGTTAGCCACATCCTTCCCATTGGTCCCTTCTTGTCTGCGGGATTGACAGGCTCAGGAAGTGCCGGTAAAATATGTGATTCACTCAAGAGGTACAGTTCACTTGGTGAGCACTGTTTCTTGTGCACGAGAGACCTGAAGTTCCTCCATTGCCATGTTGAGTTGTTCGTGCACATGGGTGTTGAGGCTCTTGAATTCCAGTGGCATAGGTATTTATTGATTCACGCTCGTCGTCCAGCGCCTCCTACTGTGCCAAATGTCATATCCATAGGTAGCGGTAGAGGCGAAGAATTTGCCGAGCCTGAGGGGTCTGTCACCGGGTTGGCCGTTGGGTTTGTGAATGTGGCATTTGTCGTGAGGGTTACCAATGCCATCTAGTTTATGTGGAGTGCATTGATCCTCATGCTCTACTGATCCTCCATTGCTGGAGTACTCGCCAGGGACTGTAAGACATCACCGGTTGCGCTCGGTCTGTTCACTATTGTCATCACAGAGCCTGTGATCTTCTGAAAAATAGAGATGCGCTGGCGACTCGTGTAAGGTTGTTGCCTACTAGTTAATGCACCAGCTGCCCCTCCAATGTTGTTGGACCCTGATACCAAGTGTTACGCCGTGGTTCACAGAGACGAGGTGCAGGACAAAAGACAATTTGAGGATTTCGAACAAATGGATCATTTGTACTCACCACCAAGCGCACTTTGATGAAAAGTGTCAAATGAGTCAAGCACGTACATATAAGTCCGAGAATGAGAATGAGGCATATGTTCTTTCATCAGCTCTCTGTCTGAGCGATGCGTGTGAGTCAAGGCCGTGAGTTTTTGCTTCGAGAAGCTCCATCGAGAAGTCGGAGGCAGTCGTGAACATCAAGACGCGCCTTCATAAAAGTCTGGCGCTGTCGGGAAGTTGATCAAAAAAATATAAAGATACCAATATAGTTCACGACACTTCTATTGAACTTTACGGAGTATCATCAAATTGTCAAAAACTTCAATGACAGAACACCAAAGGTCGGCGCAGTTGGCCAAAAATACCTTGTGCCGTCCAGCCAAGTAGCTTTTGGCCGGACGGCACACAAATCTGGAGGTCAATGCGCGGTGGCCCGTGAATGTAACTACAAGAATGCCAGATCGCAAATTTCATGGACTCGTGTACGTCCGGGACGTAACCCTTGGGATATGAACACAAATATGGGTAGTTCGACCTCAGAGCCTTGATTACACGTGCGATTCGATAAATATTCCCGTTTTGATAGCCAACCAACCATGGGGCCATGCCGGCCAATCTGACCAACTAGTGGGCATAGTCGGTGAATGTCGGAAACCACAGAGTCCACCGGCAGTTTGAAGTCAGTGAATGGATCGATTCAGCAATGCCACTAGCCAAAGATCGCCCGTGACCATCTCTGGATAGCAAAGACCTTGATAAACCTCGTCAAATTTGCTATTCATAGTTCCCAATAACATGCTGAAAAATGTAAATTGCATCAATACAATAGGTCCGAAAGATGCTCCTGCTATTCTCTCGTTGTGCACAATGTAGCATTTTAAGAAGTTGCCACACTTTCGTTTCCACTAGTTTTGCTTGCGGCCAGTCACAAGCAATAACCAGGCCGATACGAGGCCGGCTATCTCAAATCGCGCCGGGAGCCCACGGGCCCTCTAGTCCATCGCCACTCGAACACGGGCTGCGGTGTTGATGGATCCGTTGGTGCGGGTTCTTGCATTGGGGCAAGGTAAGAAACCGGGCCCCTCCGTCAATTTATCGCACGAACATTTGACCTCTTGTCCGCTTAAGTTATTCATGCTTAATGATCCCAAGAAAGCTGTCGGATTATTTAGAAGCCAAGCATCCGAATACCCTACATCTCTTGTGTGGAGATGTGGATTTATTAAGATTTGAATGGTTTTGAGTAAGCTGTATCCATATAATAATAAGTTAGTTTAGATCATTTCAACAACCAGAGACCACAATTGTGCTTAGCAAAACTTGAATGGTTCACGATATCGAGAAAGGGAGCAACAAATAATTCAAGGATTTGGAACAAATGAATAAGCTGTGCTAAGCAGTAAGTTTTAGATGTGTCAAACACATGTATACAGCAAGGAGGAACAAAATGAGGCATATCTTGAGATTTGGACGCTCGCGTCAAGCGACGTATGCGACGTCGTGTCACGAGAGGTTAATTTAAGAGACTTCATCTAGAAGTCCGGGGGTTCCAATAATATCGAGGTGCTGAAAAGATGTGCAACGTCACCCACAAGTCAACGTGACAATTTATAAACATTGATACGATTTGTGACACTTATGTCGACCTTTCTTGTAAGTGGTCAAATGTGTCAGGAACTTTGGGAGCATAATACCGAGAGCCGGAGTAGGTGGTCAAATTCCCTTGGCCGGTGGGCGTAAATTCCCGAGGTTTTTTTTTATGGCATGTAAGTTAGTGCCAGGGGCTAGAATTCCTGAGATCAATGCACGGTGAGCCGTAGCCGAAATGACAAGATTGTCCACTTGCCGCGTCCAATGACCCGTGCACATCTGGACATAACAACTCCCCTCCTGTTTAGGGTGCATCGTCCTGGCACGTGAGTTGATGTAGGCCGGTGAAGCTTGTAGGAGCCATCGATCAAATGTCGCAGTGCTCCCAGCTATTGTGCGTAACGTCGTATCCGCGCCTCTTCGCCATATGCTCGGTCATTTTTCCATGGCGCCAATCTTCGAGGATGCCCTCGATGACGTAATCCATGTCCCCGTCCGCGTGAATGGGAGGCAGAGGGATGAAAATCTTGGCGAGGTATCCCGTGTTAGGGTAAGCATNCCACTTGCCGCGTCCAATGACCCGTGCACATCTGGACATAACAACTCCCCTCCTGTTTAGGGTGCATCGTCCTGGCACGTGAGTTGATGTAGGCCGGTGAAGCTTGTAGGAGCCATCGATCAAATGTCGCAGTGCTCCCAGCTATTGTGCGTAACGTCGTATCCGCGCCTCTTCGCCATATGCTCGGTCATTTTTCCATGGCGCCAATCTTCGAGGATGCCCTCGATGACGTAATCCATGTCCCCGTCCACGTGAATGGGAGGCAGAGGGATGAAAATCTTGTCGAGGTATCTCGTGTTAGGGTAACCATAGTACTTGAGCTTGACGATGAGGAAAACGGGATGGATTGTCGTGCTGTTGGGGAGGCAAAGTCGAACGATGATTGGGGTTTTCTCTTGTTCAATCTTGTAGCGTGGCAGTGCCACGCCGACCGGTCGAAGGAGCCACGTGGCTCGGGCGGGGTCACCTGGGACTGTGGGCGGTTGGACGGGATGGCTTGAGGGTCGGAGACCCTCAAGCACCGCGGTTTTGGCCTAGTCGGTCAAGGATTGCGTCGAATCCGTTACATTGGTATCAGAGCTCCAGGGCCCGAATCCCACGTTGGGATTACCGGAGATGCCGAGGCGGCTCTCACTCCTAGTGGGGGGGAGTGTAGCGTGGCAGTGCCACGCCGACCGGTCGAAGGAGCCACGTGGCTCGGGCGGGGTCACCTGGGACTGTGGGCGGTTGGACGGGATGGCTTGAGGGTCGGAGACCCTCAAGCACCGCGGTTTTGGCCTAGTCGGTCAAGGATTCCATCGAATCCGTTACACTCCAACAAAATAAGGAGTGGTTGTAGTAGTAATCATGGCCTCATGCTACGGGAGTTTGGGCGCTAACAGGTGTGGCATGATCTACAAAAAGGTGATACATCTTTGTACGGTCTCACCAATAGTATTATGCCAACATCTTGAGCACCTTTTCTTTGCCGAAGTGTTCACCTGGACTATTGTCATGGTGCTCCTCTAGCAACACATTTATAGTTCATCACTTGGTAGTACGATGACATGATGAGTGCATCGACCTTGCCGATAATTGTCAACGAAATAAAACTCAGTTTTGTCATACCCCCAGAACTCCTTGTATCTATTCACAAGTTACCTCGCAAGGTATGGGTCTCCACTGACAAGATACTTTCTTATCTCTTCTTCTTAATATCATCAGCATGTAATGGATGCATGCATGACCACAAGAATGTATTTCTCTCGTGTTGCACAGTTTAGTACGAGCTCACAAAGTTTTCGTGACATGTCTGCGACGGATTGTTCTCCACTGCCATTATTTTATAAAAGACGGACTCCAAATACTTTATCAAATACACCAGGGGATATGATGTATTTCATCGTTGGATCTGCCAATCATACGGTTGGTGTTGAGATTTGAGGTGTAAACCGGGTACGATGTGCTAGCCTCGACCGGAGGATGCAAGTGACAAACGGTGGCAAAGGCGTCCATAGGAAGGCCAGTGCATACATTTTGATGTAGATGGAAGTAAAGGATCGTCTTGGATGATGTGTGGCAAAGTAGGAGTAGACTGTACTTGTTATTCAGGTGTGAACATACAAAAATATATGTACATAATGACATATCCTAGGCGACTCGAGTTTGCCAAGCCGTGCATGGCTGTGTATGGGCCAGTAATAAATTCCATTGCATCAGAACCATGTGGTATATCCCACCAGCTTTCTAACGCATCAAGAATAGCATCATTTTGTGGAGGAACGGCCGAGATATGGCCATTTCCGTGACCCACTGTAATTCGCTGTAGGCAACACCACTAGCGGTGTTGACAGCCGCCTGAGACGCCATTCATGGCAATAACACTTCATGACGCCATTCCAAAGCATTATTGGCCCTCAATGATCCTTTATTAATTGACTATCCATGTCCCTAGGCACGCTTCAGCCTCGTTGCATTTTTGTAGGGCTGAACCATGGTGTTTGAGAATGAAAACCCGTCATACGTTTTCCATCGGCCGGTCCAACATTTGGCAGGGCGTAACCCCCTCAATTCACGATGGATCGATCCTAATCCTAACTCGTTCTTGCAAGGAATTCTCTGGAGATTCTAAATTCCCAGTCATATCACATGTTCAAGGAAGCCCAAAGCCGTAATTAGTGTGGGTAGCACTATCCAGCTTATAGGAGCATTTTGTAAAGGTTCGAATGTTTCTTGTTCGTTATCCCTCCAATTCCACGCAGTGGCGTTTTGAGTGAGGTGAAAGAAAGGCGCTCACACTTGAGGATAGTTTTTCACAAGTTGATGGAAGTATTTGTGGAAGCCTAAAAACAAGTATACATTTTGGACATTAATTGGCGTTGGCTAATCAACGACCGCCTCCACTTTCTCTGAGTCCTTGGTGATCCGTCCACCAGTCTAAGGTGGTCAAGGTCACATTCCAACAGTCTAAACTTCTCTCGTTGTAAAAATCTATGAACCTTTCAGAGTTTTCCATTGTGCTCCACTTGGTCACGGCTCTACACCACGATGTCGTTGAGATATATGACGATGAAGTCATCGTGGTATAGGCAGAAACAAGTTTTTTTTAATCGCCACCATCTACGTTGCAACATTTGTAGGTCAAGGCGGCATCATCATGAACCCCATGTGTACGTGTCCATTGTAAAACTCGTGGAGATACGCGGATCTAATGATAGTCGCTGCATAGGCTGGTCGTGTGAAAACTCTTGTTCCTCGGAGGTGGTTAAGAATTATGTCTAATCGTAGAATGGGATAGCGGTTCTTAACGGTGATGTCATAAAAATCCTGGTAATACACGCACATCCTCGTTTTGTAGGATTGTTTTATTTACATAACGTACAGGTGCAACGTAAGGTGACGTGGATGACATAATGAATCCTTCACCTACCATCTCACCGAGCTACCTCTTGAGTTCGCTCAGCTAGTGGTCTCTCATCTGACAGCCCCCCTTGACCTTCAACCTGCAATGCATCTTCAGGTCTATCTAGTGATCAATGTCTCATTTTTGGGTAAGTATCAAGGCGGTTCGTCGGAAATCCCCCCTTAAACTCCTTGATGAGGGATGCATTTTTTTCTGGTGCAGTTGTGAGCTTGTCAGATGTTGAGGTTGATGGTGTCCGCATTGTCGCTTCTGCTGCTGTGATTTTTTCTACTTCATACTTTTTGTACAAGGACAAACTACACTTTTGTTGTGCATTGCAGTCGTCGTCTGGCCACATCCAGCAATCTTTGCTATGTGCGACACTTCATGAATACTTAAACTTCTTGTGCTGCTCACCCCTCTACACCATCATGTAGCCATCGCTACATCGTGGATTACTCAATCAGAGGTAAATGTTGTCTTCTGCCATTGACACAGACATAGACTCTCCCACTACTCCAGTCTACATGAAGACTGTGGGGTATTGCCTAAGCGATGCCACGCGAGGCTTTTGCAAGGCTAGACTTGCAAGCACTAAATCTCTACAATCTCCACGATGGTAGAAAACGCTGGCCATGTGTTATATGGGACCACATGGAGGGGTGTTCCATTGAAATAGCCTAACATG
>SZWC01007282.1:11473-33279 GCA_023375785.1 Penium margaritaceum | reverse complement strand
CCCCCCCCCCCCCCCCCCCCCCCCGACCCCGAGGTCGAAGTGTATTGGGGGGGGTGTATTGGGTAGTGTATCTGGAGAGGGTCAATTTTGTACACAAGTGTACAAATACACTTGTGTACATTTTGTAGTGTATGCAAGATACACCCCCCAATACACTACCCCAATACACTCGCGGTGTTTGGGAGGAGGGGGGGGGGGACTACCCATCGGGGTGCCATTCCATCGCTCGCAAAGTACCATAGCAAATGATGTGCATAAGCCAGTTGTTAATTTTTGCTCTTCTGAATACTGTGAATATATCCAGATCGACGCTTTACAGCTAATGTCATGTACTTCTAAAAGAATACACTTGTGTATTCTTTTTGTTGTATATCCGCTACACTTCCCAATGCACTCGCTCGTTACACTTCATAGTGTTTAGGGGGGAGTGGGGCCAACTCACCCCCCCCCCCACGAAGTCGAAGTGTATTGGAGGGATGTATTGGGTAGTGTATCTGGAAGGGGGTCAATTGTGTACACAAGTGTACAAATACACTTGTGTACATTCTTTAGCGTATGCAAGTTACACCCTCCAATACACTCGTTGTGTGTGGGGGGGGGGGGACTACCCACCGGGGTGCCGTTCCATCGCTCGCAAAGTACCCATACCGAATGATGCGCATAAACCAGTTGTTACTTTTTGCTCTTCTAAATACCGTGAATATACCCAGATCGACGCTCCGCATCTACTGTCATGTACTTCTAAAAGAATACACTTGTGTATTCTTTTTGTTGTCTATCCGCTACACTTCCCAATACACTCGCCAGATACACTTCACAATGTTTGGGGGGGGGTGGGGCCAACTCGTCCCCCCCCCCCAAAGTCGAAGTGTATTGGAGGGATGTATTGGGTAGTATATGTGGAGGGGGGTCAATTTTCTACACAACTGTACAAATACACTCGTGTACATTTTTTAGCGTATGCAAGATACACCCCCCAATACACTCCTCCAAGACACTCGTGGTGTCGGGGGAAGGGGGGGGGGGAAGGGACTACCCATCGGGGTGCCATTCCATTGCTCGCAAAGTACCCATAGCGAATGATGTGCATAAGCCAGTTGGTACTTTTTGCTCTTCTGAATACCGTGAATATACCCAGATCGACGCTCCACATCTACTATCATGTACTTCTAGAAGAATACACTTGTGTATTCTTTTTGTTGTCTATCCACTACACTTCCCAATACACTCGCCAGATACACTTCACAATGTTTAGGAGGGGGGTTGGGGCCAACTCGCCCCCCCCCCCCTCCCGAAGTCGAAGTGTATTGCAAGGGTGTATTGGGTAGTGTATCAGGAGGGGGTTCATTTTTGTACACAAGTGTACGAATACACTTGTGTACACTTTTTGATGTATTCAAGATACACCTTCCAATACACTCTCCCAATACACTCGCGGTGTTGGGGGGGGGGGGGGCAATGGACTCCGAGCAAATTACGCTCGTCGCACATGCAAACGCTAAAAAAAACAAGTGCATGTCCTACTTTCCTACGTAGACTGAACTCTATTCCATCTCTAGATCTTGAACACATATTGTATAGGACTAGTATACCCTTAAGATACTAATATGACACAACTAGGTGACCTTAAAATCATTGAATATATCTTTAACTTAACAGAGAATAATGAATTACAATTCACCGTAAATGATTACGATTTTCTCTAGAAATAAAATTACATTTTCTCACTAAGAAACTAGCCATGTAATACGTGTATACATGTTAGTAAACTTGCAAGAAGAAAAGATAATAGATGACTAGTATACATAGGTCATGAAGTGTATAAAGGAGGGGTGATTAATCATAACTCTACTTTGAACTCATGAGTTTTTACGAGTTTTTCACGAATATAACTCAAGTTCTGTATTGAACAAACTCGAGCTTTGTTTTTTGTGCAACGGTATAAAATCATCGCATGTGCGGCACGTCCGGCGATTTTGCACTAGCGTTTTTGGTCTCTCTCGTGCCTCACCCCTTCTCTTTTATCCCTCACCTCGCTCGCTTGAGGAGGGAAGGAGGAGAGCGCGAGGACAATGGCTCGAGGCCACACGGCAAGGCCCTCGAGGCCTCGCAGCCTCTTCGCCACCGATCGAGAAACCACCTCGATCGACGGCCAGCAAGTGGCCGGCTGATGACCGACCGGTCACCTGGCCGGCCGCCGGCCGTCCAGCCGGCCGGCAGCCCGCTGGCCGGAGGCCAGCAAAGTGCTGGCCGCCAGCCAGCCCTTGTAGTGGCGAGGGGTTATTTCCAACCACCCATCGTAATTATGAGGAGGGAGGGCCAACTTGGCCTCCCCATTACATTCCTCCCCACTTACTATTAACTGCCTTGGTTCATGACTAGCAAGTAGGAGTACCAAATAGTGAGTGTTCAGCGTTGAGAACGAAAATTAATAACTTTGATCACTAGCTAAATATGTACATGTGCATGGAAATTGTACATAGAATACAACTTGTCGGTTAGCATGGCTAGCGGCCTCCCCCTCTGTGGTTGTGTTGAAGATTTTCCCTTCAGCATGCTCAAGTGCGGAGCCGGGAGGCGCTGGTGAGCGGTCAGTGAGAGAAAACTCCTTGCCTTCGGATCTAGAAGCTCGAGGATTGCTATGGTCGTAAGATGAAGAATTTTCCCTGGAAGTTGACGAGTCCTTGAATCCGGTGGAAGTTGTTTTACCAGAATCGAACAAGAATTGAGGGAGATATTGGCTTCCAAAGTTGGGGTGTGCGCGGCGGCTTTGGGAGTCGGCCGCAGTTCTACTGCCGGTGAATAATCGACCGGACCAAGTAACAGATGTCCATCTGGTGATTTTCCTCTGGAAGGGCTTCCGAGGCGTCCGGCGAATGATCCGTGCAATGTCAGTATTGCATTTTGTCACTGAGGGTCTAAGCCAACATTCAGACTGGGCGTCCGAAACTCACTAGTACGTTTTGTTACGCAGGGACTTCGTCAAAATTCCGACAGCAGGTCCGCGAACAGGTTTTCTACCCACATCAATCCCATCACCAAACTCGATGATTAGCTAATCAAAACACACTCCAGAAGCGTGGAGGGAATCGTCACTACGTGTAGGGACATCTGCGCCTCCGGAATGGCATTTTGATGGACCCTTGATGTGTGAGGGTGCCTCGGCGGGTGACATGGTACGTGCCGCCGATTGAGCAGCTTCATTGTGGTGCCTCACTTTGGCTGACGTAGCGGGAGCTACGGTGATTTGAATTGCGCTTGGTTTGGTGCGTTGGATAGCTCACAACTAGCCCTACAAATGTTCAAATCATGTATATTTTAAAAAACTAATGCAAATTGCGTTATTCCCTTCGCAAAAGTGGTTGTCTTACAACTCCCTTCCACTCTTAGATACATCGTGTGAGGTGATCAGAAAGCTCATGTCTAGACTCAGAACCGGCACAAAAGTAGCCGTAAATATAGTGCAAACCCGTCGGGGTATGTTGGAACTGCCAACACCCGGGGGCCGCTTTCCGACAAAGGGTTATTGGCCCACGACCCTGGCCAGTCTACAATTTTCTCACAGATTTCGCGGCGGACGGGGTTGTTGTCAAGGACGACATCTCTGTCAAACTCTGAGGTCCCAGAATGGAAGGCTGCGCAAATGGCGTAGAAGGCGACGAAGTCCATCCAGAAGTATGTGGACGGCCTAGGCTTTGAGCTATGGAGGTGGCACTTCGAGCTGCACCTCACACATAAGGGGTTGCCGGAGGTCATGAAGGGAACAAAAGTCCTCGACAAAGCGACGGCAAGAGAAGCGCAGAAGGATGTCTTTGCAAGGAAGAACACGGAGGTGCTCATGCTGCTGGTGTCCGGTACGACCGAGTTGTAATGGAACTACTTCCAGGGCTACAAGCTTGTAGCCGAGGCTTGGCAAAAACCATGCGCCATCCATCAATCCAAGTCGCTGGCGAACAAACTCTTTGTAATGAAGTGACTCCTGCCGGTGAGAATCGAGGAGGAAAATGATGTCATCTCTGCCATGGAGTAGATCGATTTGCTAGCCTCACAATGGAATGTCGTCGGGTGGAAGATTGATATGCAGTTTTTGGCAATGGTCCTCCTCATGGCTCTTCCTGATAGTTGGAGCCTTCTCATCACCGTCTTGGGAGGATGGACAGGGGACAAGCTCACCTATGGCGCGGTCGCAAAATACATCCGCAACAAGGCACAGAACGAAGCTGTGGGGATTCCTCGTCTTCCTCATCGGCCCTTGTCACCAAAACGCATGGTGGCAGTAGAGGGGGCAAGGGAGGTGGCGGACATGGTAGTGGCAAGGAGGGCTCGAGGAAGGGTGTGTGTCGCAACTGTGGCAAGGAGGGCTACTGTTCCCTTGAGTACAACGAGGAGGTTAGGGTCGGTAACAAACATGCTAAAGGCAAGAAGCTTCCCAATGGCACTCAAAACCACTACCTCAAGAAGGCCAACCGACGATACCTTGATTATGGAGTGGAGGAGCATTCCCAGGTTGAGAAGGTCGGGTTCATCAACTATACCAAGTCTGGCAAATCCATGGTGGTCGCAAAGGTTAAAGTGGAGCCGGCGGCTAGCCAAGGAGACGTGGACGTGGAGGTGGTGGTTGGTGGGAAGTGGGTGCAGCGCGTCATCAAGGATGTGCAGCACATGCCCATCTTGGCTGGAATTCTAAGTTTCAGCCAATTGACGAACAAGGGTTATGAGGTGCTCTTCAGGTGAAAAGGGACAATCGTGCGGAAGGACGGTGGCATCGAGCCCATGTTGGAGGCCAAGCGCAAGGGAGGCCTCTACATTGTGGAGACTAAGGTAATCCCCATGGTGACAGATTTGGCAGACCTGCTGGAACGCACCGTCAACCTGGCCAAAGGAGGAGGAGCTGATCTGGAGCTCTGGCACCAATTATTGGAGAAGGAGATGGTGAAGTGCAAGCTGGTACGCGGCCTCATCATCAACAGTGCGAAAGAGGCAACAGATGCAGCAAAGCACAAAAAGTATGAGCCTTGCATTTTGGACAAGGCGTGACACAAACCGTTCAACGATAATGTGAATCGTGCATCAGTCTTACTGGAGGTTGTGCACAACGACATGTATGGACCATTCAAGACGGCTTCAAAGAGCGGCACGCGTTACCTTTTCACCTTCATTGATGACTACAACAGAAAAATCTACATGTAATTCATGATGCGGAAATGTGATGTCCTGGACCGACTGAAGAAGTATGTCGCCGCGGTGGAGGGACAGACTGACCGGAAGGTCAGAGCACTACACAGCGACAAAAACCAAGAGTACGTGGGCTGTAGCAGGTGGATGAATTAGCAGGACATAAAATGGGAAAAAACTATGCCGTTCTTACCTCAGTCAAGTGGCGAAGAGGGCAAACTGTTCGCTGCTGACCATGGTACGGACCATGTTATTGGATGCGGAATTGCCGCAAAGTTTCTGGACGGAAGCTCTACGTACGGCGAGCTACCCCATCAACCTCACTCCTACAGTGGTGCTGAAGGGGAAGAGCGGCTAGGAGACACCGTAGGAGGTTTGGAGCGGGCGGAAGCCAAGTGTGGCACACCTGAAAGTGTTGGGGTGCAAGGCGCGCGCGATGGTGCAGGTTGCACAGAGGCGCGATAGCATGCTAGAGCCGTGGGCAAAGTTGCATCTCTTCGTTGGCTACGAGAGCATGCATAAGGTGTACCGTCTCTACGGTATGCACAAGGAGGAGGTAATCTGTAGCTGAGATGTGAAGTTCAACAAGCAATAGAGCTACATCAGGAGCAACGACGTGGGCGTGGTGGACTTTCCAAACACGGGGGAGTGGTTCCAGCTCCTTGACTACGAGAAGGAAACGGCGGACGCCGCAGTAGAGGATGTGGCATTAGAGCGTGACAGTGCACCAGCGGTGGCAGCAGTCACGAAGGACTCCGATGACGATCAAGCTGATGACTAAATCCACAGGAAGGATCCAGCGGATGAGGCACCAAGGGTGCAAAGGCGCGTACTGCCGGCGGAGTGCACGTCGGACGTCGGTGGAGAATCCAGTGGACGTTCCGGTCGTTTGGAAGATGTTTCGCAATAGTTGAAAAGATCCTTGGGGAGCCTTCTGGTTGATGATTCACTGAAGCGTAGAGAGTCGGAGGGATTGCAATGGAGCACCGACATGCCACCAAAATCGCCGCGCTGTAGCGGGATGCAGCGGAAAGCGGGGAAGCGCTTTGATGAAAGTACTAGTCGATGGATCAAAATGACGGGGTTCATGCAAGTGTCGCTTGCATGGCCCGAAGGGGTTCAATGGGATGCAACCATCAAATAAAAGCTGGCGTCCATCACAGAAAATGACACGTGGGAGGTAGTTGACAGGCCGAAAGATGCCAAGGTCATCGACTCAAAGTGGGTCTTTAAGACCAACTTCACAAAGGAAGGTTTAGTTGGCAAATACAAGGCACGGATAGTGGTGAATTTATATGCACAGTGTAAGGACGGGCACTACGATGAGACGTTTGCTCCCATTGCCAAGTTCACAAGCATCCGGGCGGTGGTTGCTGTAAAGGACATGGAGCTCCACCAAATGGAGGTAAATACGGCCTTTGTCAACGGCATCATAGACAAAAAAAATCTACATGGAGGTGTTAGAGGGGGGGGATACGGCAGGGATGCCCTACCAATCGGTAGTGGGCAGCCTAATGTACGCTATGGCAGCGATATGACCGGATCTGGCCTACGCGGTGGGCCAAGTGAGCAGGTACGTGGCCGATCCAGGACCACTACACTGGTAGGCGGTCAAGCGCATCCTCCACTACCTATAGGTGACAAAGCACGCGTGCCTGAGGTTTGACAGCAAGGGGCGGGCGGATCCCTTGCGTCTGGTCTGCTATACAAATGCCGACTACGCTGGCGATGTGGAGAAGCGAAAATCCACATCCGGCTATGTGTTCTTCCTCGCTGGTGCAACAAGAAGTAGGACAACATCGCCAACTCCATAGTGGAAGTAGAGCACATCGCACTGGCTAAGGCAGTCAAGGAGGAGGTGTGGCTCTCCAGATTGTTGGGGGAGCTGGGCGTGACGTAGAAAGAGCCTACAGTGGTGCAAGCGGATAACACCAACTCCATCTCGTTGAGCAACAACCCAACGCAACACAGGAGGACGAAGGACATTGACATGCATCATCACCACACATAGGACATGGTTGAAAAGGGGCTGGTGGTTCTGCAACATTGCAACACGCACAACATGCTTGCCGATTCCTTGACCAAAGCGCAACCAGTGGACTGGCACACAAAGAGCGTGGCCGGGCTTGCAATGACCAGCTATGATGGGGTGGAGGGCGCAACGGAATACGAGTAAGAGAAAGCAGGAGCAGCAGACATTGCAGGTGCAAGGGGGAGAATGTTGAAGATTTACCCCTCTGCATGTCCAAGTGCGGAGCTTGGAGGCACCGGCAAGCCACCAGTGAGAGAAAGATCCTCGTTGGATCTAGCGGCTCAAGGATTGCTCATACCTTAAGGTGCAGGATTGTCCCTGGAATTGAACAAGTATTGAGGGAAATCTAGGCTTCCAAAGTTAGGATGTGCGTGACGACTCTGGGAGTTGGCCATTGTTCGACTGCCGGTAAATAACATACTGATTCATGATTTCGTGGTCCAAACTATTTTTCAATGCGTAACTTAGGTTCACATTTCTATTCATTTATTTTACCGTCGTCAAAATCGAACAAAAATGGTCATATGGTATCTTTGATTTCGTAGGTTGACCACATAAATATCCATTTTCACGTTATAGAGGTGGTTTCAAATCCGGAATTCGGAACTCGAATTCGTGACTGGTCCATCGACTGACGCACGACAGGAGCCAAAAATCCGCCACTCCCTCCTCCATGCCCTTGGTATCTACTTTACCACTCTACAGCTCCCCCCATTGGCACGATACGTACCAACATACGTGGCTCGCGCCACGTATGTTGGCATGTATCGCGCGTCAAAATCTTGGAACACTCGCAGATTAGCGTGGAATGTTACGAGTACCCCGATAAACACATGCATGAGATATCCTCATTTTCAAAAGTGGGTGACACATCTGACCCAATTATTTTTGCGTTATCAAATTAGCACGAAACATTACTAGCTCGTAGCCAAATACATGAATTCGTCGTTGAAAAAAAACAATTAATAACGAATTCTAAGATCACTACGGTAATCGATTGGACCGAGTAACAAATTTCCATCTGGGGATTTAGCTTCGGAAGGACTGCCAAGGCGTCCGGTAAATGATTCGCCAAATGTCAATAGTGCACTTTGTTACTGAGGGACTTCACCAAAATTTTGGCTCGGCATCCGAAAATCAGTAGTACGTCTTATTATTCGGGGACTTTGTCAAGATTCCGACTGAAGGTCCGCGAACAGGTTTTTGACCCACATCAATCCCCATCACCGAACTCGATGATTAACTCATCAAAACAGATCCCAAAGGTATAGGGGGGACCGCCACTACGTGTAGGGACACCTGCGCCTCTGGAATGGCGTTTTGATGGGTCCTTGGTGTGTGAGGGCGCCTTTTGGTGGTGCCCCCTACCACGCGTCAATCTGTGTGAACTGCAAGTTTGCTCTAGTACTTGTTGACCACCTATGTGGACAGCCAGGATTTGGTCTCCCATTAGTTATGTTCAGGTCCACAACCGGCCCAGTGAACGAGGTATTCCCTAATGACACGCGGCCGGAGTGTACGCTCTTGGTGCTGGAGTAGACAAAGACCTCGTATTGACCTTCGAGAGAAAGGGCTTATTGTGGTGGTTGAACGGTCCCAGCTGCCATGTATGGAGCCATCAGGTTCACATGAAACACGTCATGTATCTCCGTACTTGGCGGAAGCAGCAATTCGTATGCCACTCGCCCCATGCGTGCCAATACGGAAAATGACCAAATCTACATCAAAAAACGTTTTTGCGCTCTTGGAAACTTAAGCTGAATGTTCTTGGTGTTGAGCAGCACTTTGTCACCGGTGTCAAAGAAGAGCGCATGACGAATTTTGACGACATATGCCTTTTTTTGTTGCCGAGATACTTGAAGGTAACTCTTTGTCTCTTGTAACAAGGAGTCTATGCGCTAGACAAAGTATTGAGTAGAAAGAACATGTCCTCCTTTACTCCCACTATTCACCAATACACAGGACGTCATTAGATGCTTGTCACTATTGAACACAAACGGCATGAACTACGTGGACTCATCCACCGAGGTTTTTTCCATAAACTCCGTCGATGCTAGGAATTCATCCCAGACATTCATGGTAGGGTCCACGTACATACAGAGCATGTGCTCTATTGTCTAATTCATACACTCTGTTTTTTCCGTCTATCTGAGGGTGGTTCACTTTTGACGTTTACAGCTTGCTATTGAAGTAATCGTGCATCTTTTGCTGGAACGTACTTACAAAACTTCTATCTTGATCGAAGATAATGTGCAATGGCAAGTCGTGGTACTTCAGGATACCCTTAGAGAAAAGACGAGTGGTCTGTTCTATATTCACATCGATAGGTGTGGGAATGAAGCGTGACATCTTATTCAAAAGATCTACAACCACTAGTATTCCATCATGGACATAGGCCATATCCATGAGACCAGAAATAAAGTCCATACTGATGCACTCCCATGGATTTCTAGGGATGGGAAGATGTTGAAGGAGTCCAGTAGACTGTTATGTTACTAGCCTTTTTCCAAAGACATGGGCTCCATGTCACGCAATAATTGTAGTCTAAATCCATCCTGGCCAACAGCAGTGGTGCGAGAGTGCATGTCTGTTTCTTTAGGTCCCACATGACCTGTGACCGGCGGGTCGTGGAACTGACAGATAATTTTCACTTGAAGGTATCCGAGACCGGCTCAAATTTTCATCCATGCTTAAAGACTGTTATGTTCTCCACCAACCAGTGCGCGCCTAAGTTGTGAGAGTTCTGGAACGAAGAATCCGTATAGTATCCCATCTAGATCCTCTTAACAAAGCTGTCACAGTGGATAATATCTCGAGGTGGTTATCGTAGAGATGCAAGAGGAACTGGTGTTTGCACTACTGCTACTGTAGTGGTCATAAAAGACCCAATGACCTCGGTGGTTGCTTAAACTTCCACAAGCTGTTGGCTTAGTGGATTGGCCACAATGATGTGTCTTGGCTGATATTCCCATGTGAACGAGAATCGACTAAGGTATTTGCTCCAACACGCCTGTTGTCTTGACAGGTTAGGTTGTGTTTGGAGAAACACCAATGGGTTATGGTCGGTCACGACTGTCACACCCCCTCCCCTAGCACCCTTGAGGTAGCAACACCACATCTTGAAAGCGTGTACCACCACAAGGAACTCTTGATCCTCAAGTGTGTACCGCGTCTTCGAGAGGTTGAGCTTTGGGCTCTCATATACAACTGGGTGACCGTTTTGTGTGAGGATAGCTCCAAGCCCTACTACTGGCATATCACATTGCACCTCCCAGGGTTGCGGTGAATTTGGAAGAGCTAAGATGAGCACTATGGATAGAAGCTCTTTGACTTTGAGAAAGGTGTTCTCGTAGTCCAAAATCTAATCATAATACACGCAATTTCCATGAGCTTGGTTAGCAGAACTACCCGGGTAGAATACACTTGTATAAACCCTTGAGTAAAGTAAGGTAAAGTAATTTGTAAGGCCAAGGAATGACCAAATCTTCCCAAGTTTTTTGGATGCAACCAATCCACCACAACTTGGACCTTTTGTGGGTTGACACGAATGCCATCCTTGCCGACTGTGTCCAAGGTTTTCAAGCTCATTCTGTACAAACTTACACTTGCTCAATTTTGCATAAAACTTATATTCTCAAAGGATCACAAGGACTTCGCACAGGTGTCCTATGTACTCTTTCATGGGTTTGGAGAACACCAGTATGCCATCTAGGCAAACTACCGTACTAGCACATGAAAAGATTTTTTAATATTTTTGGACCCAATTTTTTGTATTTGTGTCTAATTAACTTGTCGTATTTTGTATTTGTGTCAGATTAGTCTTTTGCCCGAGTATTGTCCGCGCAAATATGACGTGTGTCACTGGTTCGAACATTCGCTCAATTCAGTAGCAAACAACGAGGCAGGCTCGCGACGAGAGGAAAACGTGCAACGTACGACATCGTGGACAGAGAGCATGGACGGTGGCATGGTTTTGACTCGAGCGCCAAAGCCACAAGCCAATCCGAGTGTCGAAGCGTTGACAGTGGCATGGTTTCCCGCCTTGCAGCGTCGAGAAGCCACTCGAGATTTCAAAGTCCAAAGTTCAAATTGCGAGTTACAGATCAGAACCGGACTTGAGCCTGGACCATACTTTCTAATTTGTATTTGTGTACAATTGAGAACCCGGATTTTGTATTTGTGTCTAATTGCAAAGAGCTGAGCATCATTTATATAAAAACTAAAATTCAAACGCCTGATCTTTGAACGTGCTAGTACGGTAATACAAATTGTTTGAATTGCTCGGTGAACGTTTGGTTATTTTCTCCCTGGAAGGTTGTTGGGGCATTCATTAGCCTGAAGCATAAAGCTCAAAAGCGATAGTATTCCACGTGTATTTGAAATGTTGTTTTGGGTGCATCATCTTCCGTGATGCAGATTTGGTCGTATAATTGAAGAAAGTCCAAGGATGAAGAGCCCTTTTCCCCTTGGAGTTGGTCAAATAGGTTATCAATCCACGGTAAAGGACATCAAGTTTTCACCGTCAGCTTGTTTAGCACCCGGTATTCCATGCACATGCGCAAACCACTACCGTTTTTGTTCAAAACAAGGATGAAGGTACAATACGACGAGATAATTGGCTTGATCCACCCTTCTACAATGTACTGTTTGATTTAGCATTCTGTCTCTTGCCTTTGTGTTGGACTACGGTGATACATGGGTTTTAACAGTGGGGTCGCCTGCAGCTGTAGCAAAATCGTGTGGTCCATGTGTCGTTCTAGTGGAAGCCCAACCGGTGGGTCTTGGAATACATCCAAGAACTTTGCCAATAGAGATTGGATCTCTGGTGGCATGTATTCCTTCACGTCATCCTCCACTTTCTGCATATGAACCAAGAAGTATCAACAACCTTGTCGAATACGTCTCTTGGCATGCGTCACACATAAGCTTGTATGGGCTTTTAGTTAGGATGGTGACAATTCCGTACTTAGAATCAACGTAGAGTGATGCTATCCCATTTAAAGGATCAAGTGCTTTGATTCAAAGCACATCAGAGCCTTGATTTTATGGAGCCAAGGGTCGCCTAGCACCACGTCAAATGGGTTAATAAGGTTGAGTACTCTCAACATGACACTCTGCGTATAACCTTCAATGCAAACTCTTGCTTTACAAATACCAATTACGTGTATTGCACGGTTGTCACCGAGGATAACTGTGTCATTCAATGGCTCGTACTTTAGGCCTACCTATTGAGTAAGGACAAGGCTAACAAAGGATTCATACCCTCTAGTGTGAGCCAGTACATTCACTGGAGCACCAGCTAGGTATTCTTTGAACTGTAATTTTATGTTACTCCTACTCTTTCGAGTGAAAGGGCTCGACGACGGCAAGCCGAGTCTGTAATAAACACAAGATTGGTGCGGTGGGCACTGCAACTCCCATGATTCACCCACGTGGGAGTTGCGATGAGTCCACATCTCGTAGAAACACGTCAATTCAGCTAGCACCTTCTAGTATTTAAAGGACGAAAGTCACATATACCCAGTTTTTTAAACTATATAGTTAATCGGCCAACGTAGGTAACGAAGATATCAATGCACTATGAGAAATAACACAGATATGAATGCACAACAAGAAAGCAACAAGTCCCAGATGCGGTAAAATGTATCACCCATCTGAGAATCGAGTGAAATAAATAGCTCTGTAGCCCAAGCACTGCTCATTGACACGTGAATAACGATGGAGCTGCGATGGATGTGAGGGTGCCAGGAAGTGAAAAAAATAGGTTACTCGATAAAAATCATCTGGTACAACATCTGTATGGAGGATGTTCACAGGTTCCAATGCACTTCACGAAACTCAATTCGGATTCTGTTTGAGTGAGATATGGATTGTCAAAGTTTGGATATCATGGGTCGGGTTCAAGTGACGACCTGAGCACTTTGAGCTCAAAAGGCGGCAGGATTATTGGCCAGGATGGCTGAGAGCGGCCTTTAAGGAGAAAGGCCGGTTGGAGGACCTCTGGGAGACTTCAAGGGAGGAGAATTCCATGATTGTTGGTCGTGCAAGTCGTGTGAGACATAATTCTCATGTGTGACGAGGTGATTGCCGCTCATCCCGCTAGGTTAGAAGAGTGTGCTAGAGGGTAGACTTTGACAGAGTGTATCTCAGTGCTCCCTAGGCCAAATGAGGCATACAAGGGCTTGTTAGAAAGCTTTGATAATTTACTTTCTTACTCAAGAGTCTATTCAGACATTTGATTTCTCTTCAAACCTACATTTGCTTCCGTAATTTCTATATGTGCAACCTACAACTTCCTCTAATAAACAGTTGGTCCTGCCTAGGCGGTTCTTGGTGAGCCTGATCACCCCCCTAAGGGCTGCCCTAGTTTCCATCAGTGGTATCAGAGCTATAACAAGGCGTTCCCTCATCCTTGAGGCATTCCTTGCACCCTGTTGTGTGAGCGAGTCGTTTGGGGACCGAACATTGTACTACCATGGCAACATCCGCTTTGGTGGTTTCCGGCGTCAACATCGCCAAGTTTGAAGGCAAGAACTTCTTCGACTAGAGCCACAACATGAAGATGGTGCTGATGGAGAAGGGTCTCTCAAGCCAGGTGGATGAGAAGGAGAAGGAACCAGCTGAAGGATCCCTCTCTCCTGGCAAGGCTCGTACCTATCGTAAGAAGCGTGACCATGCCCTCGCCACCATCTACCTCTACCTCGTCAAACGGCAACAACTCCTTGTCCGTGGCATCCTTACGCCGAAGGATGCTTGGAAAGATCTTGAGTCCACTTATGCCTCCAATTCAATCCTTATGAACATGCAGCTGCGTCATCGCTTTCACATTGTGAAGATGGATGAGTCTGGCTCTACGATAGACTATGTCAACATGGTGAAGCCTCTCTTTGACCAGCTTGTTGCGATCGAGGACCATGTTAAGGAGCGTGTGCTCATGCTAACCATCCTCTCTGGCCTTCCTAGCAGCTACACTCCTCTCACTGTTGCCTTGAACCAGCGTGGCGATAAGCTCTCCCTCAACGATGTGGAGGAGAGCATGTTGTTTGAGGAGGAGCGGCGCAAGGGAGAGGAGGACGGAAGTGGACAGGTTGTCGTTCTCATCACCAACTTTGGTCATAAGGGTGGTGTTGCACCAACTAGGAGAAACAACGGTGGAGGGAAGAAGAAGGGGAATTGCCACTAATGTAAGAAGCCGGGCCATTTGGCGCATGAATGCCGGAAGAAGAAGGCGGACCTTGCGGCTGGAGTGGGAGCGGGAAAGCAGTCCGACGCTTCTGCCAATGCAGCAGATTGGGAGAGTGGATTCGTGAGAACCATCCGGGTCCTATACGTCTCCGACAGTACCGCCTTGTTCTTGATCATCCACTTGGGAGCCACACCGCACATGACGTGTCGTCGGGAGTGTATCATTGTCTATACTGCCATTCAGCCTCGTCGGGTGTACATGGAGGAAAATCATGTGCAAATGACGGTTGGGAAGGGTGAGATTGTGTTTTGTGCTTCCATTGAGGGTAAGCACGTGGATCGTTGTGTGAAGGGGCTGCTCCATGTTTTGGGGCTGGCAGCTAACCTCCTCTCTTTCTCATCTCTCATCTCCAAAGGCATGCAGGTTCGCTTTGAGAATGGTGGCTACACTATCTCTGCCCGTGTAGGCTGTGTACTTACAAAAGCGGACAAGGAGGATAGACTTTACCGTCTCTATATGGCATTAGAGAAGGAAGTCGACTCAGCGTTGGCGATGAGAGAGGGAAAACGCGACATTGGCCTGTGGCACCGCCGGCTTGGTCACCTCGGCTTTGGCGCCATCATGTCCATGCAACAGATGGTCCGTGACCTAGAGCTCAAGGGGGTGAAGCACCCTGGTGCATCGGCTTGTGAGAGCTGCATTGAATTGAAGAATGCCCGTAATCCTTTCTCCCGGAAAGGGAAGGAGACAGTTGAGCTTCCCCCACTCATTCACTCTGATTTATGCAGTCCCATGCCATCTCAGTCCTTTTCCAGAAAGTTGTACTTCTTCATATTCATTGATGACAAGTTGAGGAAGACATAGGTGTCCTTGGTTGGAAAGGATGAGTGCTTTAATGCTTTCAAGGTGTGGATTTCTGTTGCACATACTGAGAGTGGTAGGCGGTTGAAGGTGCTTTGCACCGACGGTTGAGGAGAGTACGTCTCTAACGATTTCCACAACTTCCTCAAGCGTTGCGGGATCAGGCACGAGGGAAGCCGACCATGCAGTCTATGGGTACGTGAAAGAGGCAAGTCAGGTCACCATCTTGCTCTATGTTGATGATCTGCTCATTGCATGTGACTCCAAGTGTCTTCTGGACGACGTGAAGTAGTCCCTTGCTGCCAGGTTCGACGTGAAAGACATGGGAGAGCTCAGTTACTACCTTGGCCTTCAGGTCAAGCGCAACCGGCAGCAACTCACTTTTGGATTTGTCGCAGAGAACGTACGTGATCGATGTCTTCGAGCGCTTCAACATGGCGGGAGCATGCAAGGCCGCAACACCAGTGGAAGTGGGAGCAAAGCTGAGCATGACATAGAATCTTGGTGGCATGCAAGAGAGTAGCCACACGGAGGTAGTGCCGTACCAAGCAACAGTTGGGAGCCTCGTGTATGCAGTAGCTGACACGCACCTCAGCATAAGCCAGGAAGTGGGAGTGCTCAACAAGTTTTATGTGAATCCGGGCGTGTCACATTGAGAGAAGATCAAGCACGTGTTGAGCTACCTCAACAGCAGCAGCAACCTTTGTCTCACCTTCGACAACAACAACAGTCCCATTGTCATCGGCTGTGGTGATGCTGATTGGGGAGGTGACCTAGACACGAGGAGGTTGACAGTAGGTTCATGTTTGTGTTGGAGTGAGGTGCAATCAGTTGGAGGAGCAAGACGCAAGAGCGCATTGCCCTTTCCTCCACTGAATCAGAGTACAATGCCCTGAGTGAAGCAGCAAAGGAAGCCGTGTGGCTGCGTGAGCTTCTCGCGACAGCAGTGGACCATAGCGACTACAGTCTACTATGACAACATAAGCCCCATTACAATGACTAAGAACGCAAAGTTTCACATCCGCACCAAGCACATCGACCTACGATGTCTCTTCATCCGTGTGCAAATCAAGTTCTGCCCTTCAAGCATGATGTTGGCAGACTTCCTGGCCAAGCCACAGGCAGCGCACCGCTTTCAGTAGCTGAGGGGATAGTGCGGAGTTGTGTGATTTTTATTCTCACAAAGTGGGAGAATGATGGATATGAGGGTGCCAGAAAGTGACAAGAAATATGTTACTTGATAAAAATCATTTGGCATGACAGCTGCATAGAGGATTTTCTTTGGTTCCAGTGTACTTTACGGAACTCAATTTGGAGTCCATTTGAGTGAGATATGGATTTTCAAAGTCTGTAGATCATGGGTCGGGTTCAAGTGACGACCTGAGCTCTTTGAGCTCAAAAAGTGGCATGATTATTGGCCAGGACGGCCGTGAGTGGCCTTCAAGGAGAAGGGCCAACCGGAGGACCTCCATGATAATTCAAGGAAGCAGCAATCCATGATTGTTGGTCATGCAAGTCGAGTGGGACCTAGTTCTCATGTGTGACAAGGTGAGTTCCGCTCATCCTGCTAAGCTAGGAGAGTGTGCTAGAGGGTAGAATTTGACAGAGTGTATCTCAGTTCTCCCTAGGCCAAATGAGGCATATAAGGGCTTGTTAAAAAGGTGTGACAACGTACTTTCTCACTCAGTAGTCCATTTTGACATTTGTGTTCTCTTCAAAGCTACATTCGCTTCCGTAAATTATGTCTCTGCAACCTGTAACTCCCTCCCACAAACAGTTGGTCCTACCTAGGCAGCTCCTGGTGAGCCTGGTCACCTATCTGAGGGCTGCCCTAGTTTCCATCAAGCTGGACCCACACACCCAAATTCTGGTACATCACTGAACCACCGGTACAAGTTTGGAAGTTGTATTTTGGACCGGCATTGCCCAGCACAAATGAAGGTGTCTCGCGCTAAGGTTCGAAGAAAAATAATGCGATTTTGAGTTCATTTTCCAACCATGTTTTGTGAGTGCCGATGCAATATACACGTGTCATCGAATGTATTTTCAACGAATGGATAAGAGGCGTTTGTGACAAGAGCGTATGTCAGCCGCCAACTCACTGGCGTGTTCGACAATCTTGATGTGACATCAACGAATAGGTGCAAAAGTCGGATTCAAGCACAAACCGACCCTGGAAGAGCAATTCAAAGGAAATTTGCAATTAATTCTCATGTTCATTTTCAATGATCACAATTCTCCCCTGGGCCATGGCGTCCTTGCACCATATGTCCTTGAAGTGTTGTCCTTTGCTGTTGGTGGGAAATGGGCAGGTGTTGTGGACGATGCCAACACCGTGGACATGTACAATGTGTGGGTTGAGCGGGGACACATGAAGCGCATGTGGGACTCAAAGGGATTGGGCCCATGTCCTGCTGACCCATACAACAAGTGCTAGCTCATGGTTGTGCAAGTGCCTCATCACCGTCCAACATGGTGATCTCCTCATTGGCAACCATGGTTCGTCTGGATCCACTGTGGTATGGTAGGTTGTAAACCATGTAGTTCATGAACCAATTCCATATAACATTCTATACGACAAGAGAAATGACGAGGTTTAACGGTTGTGGTATCCCTGTCGTGCATGTACATTGGCTCGTGCTCGGGGGAACATTTCGCGTGGTTGTTTTCGGCGCCCGTGCGACTGTTGGTAGCCTCACTATTGTCGGCAGCTTCAGGCGATCTGACAAGTGTCTTGCTCCTCTTGAACAATCAACTCGAGTTCGTCGCTCAACGGTGGCGATGATCGTGATCCTCGTCACCTTCGCCATCGGCGGCGTCATGCTTTTCATCGGGGCCCACACTCGGGTGGTCCTTCTCGAGCGTGTCTTCCGTTGCGTGTGAAGCACCCACGCGCACGTCGACGAGCTCGTTGAGCACCTTTTCGGCTTCCGCATTCTTCTCGGTGTCGCTGAGTTTGATGCCCGTTGGCTTCGGCGATGCGATTGCTTTGGTTTTTCCACCGTGTTTGCACTGGCGGTTCCCAGAACATGGCGTCCGTCGAGGGCGTGTGGTGAGACCGTGACCACCCTGTACTTGTTGGCCTTGGACGGTCCGGCAGTTGTCATTCCGACGCTTGAGAAACTAGCACGTGAAGACCGTCGTGAGGACCATCCCACGACCTCGAGGAGGTGTCACCTCCGAGATCACCTCGCTCTCACGATTGATGAGGCAGTTATAAAACTATTTCTATCTTTCGAGGTCACCGTTGTTGGCACAATTACATGGTAGAAAAATACAAATTTCTATGCATCCACAGTCGGCACAATCATGTGAGATTTTTAGCTAACTTCTTTTGGCCGTGACTCGTGACGCTGTGTAGTTTATTTGGCCTAGGAAAACAAAAAAAAAAGACGAGTAAAGTCAACACGGGAAGATAGAGCACCCCTCAAAGGACAAGAGGAGGTGGGAGGACATGTATTGTTTAGAGTTCACCCTCTCACATCTCTCCCAACCTCCTCTCGTCTCCTCTTGTATCTCTCGTTCCCCTGTGGCCTCTTATTGCGCTATCTTGGCGCGCCTTGCGCCTCCTTGGAGACACCTCCCCTGTGCTCCACGTCAATGGGTCAGCCTACCAAAATTCCCAAAGTGCCGCCTTCCTCCTTTTTATTTTCCTCTCAGGCCGTGAGAGTCTCCGATCTTAGGTACGGGCGTTGCCGCGGATCTTGGTTGAAGGAGGGGAGAGAAAACCTTGAAGGTGGAGGCAAAATTGGGTTTGGGGATGGGCACTCTACACCCTGTCCAACAAAAGTCCACCCAGCCCCCTCGAGTGGACAAGAAGCTCAAAGAAGTTGGGAGGATGAGGTAGATCTCCTCAAGAGTTTTCTAGCGCACTGTTTCGTGGTTGAAACGGATTAGTTTGGACGCCATACCTTCATTTGGGCGTTTTTTCTATTGTTACAGCTGCTCGCGACGTTTCATGTCTAGCACAGTTGCTCGAACCGTCGCACAATTAGTCGCGAGGGTCATATGGCTCTGAAAGCCACTATAACGGTTGTGTTTCCAGTACATGCACTAGGGTCACCGTTGGAGCTCGTAGAATGGCATACAGAGCTGGCACGAGGGGGTTTCCCATCTGCGTCACCCTGGTAGCAATCGTCATGAAAGACCATACATGGAAACCCAAATATTTCGAGTCACTGGAGGCCCATTTGTGTTTTACTTAAAACTCGTGAGTTTGTACAATATTTTCACAAATAACAATCAAAGTTCGTACCGAATGATAAAAAGGTTTCGTGTCTGACGCAACAACGTGAAATCGTCACGTGTGGGGCAAGTTCTGCGATTTTGCGCCGGCGCTTTTGGTCTCACTCACGCCTCACCCCCTTGCTCTATGTCCCTTGCCTCGCTTGCTTGAGGAGGCTGGGAGGAGAGGGCGAAGTGCTGGCTGCCAGCAAAGTGCTCGCTGGCGGCTAGCCCTTGAAGTGACGAGGGGTGGTGTTGAACCACCCCTCGCAACTGCAAGGGAGGGCAAAACTAGCCCTCCCACTACTCTAATAGACTAGGTGGAAATAGATGCATTGGCTCAAAGCCGTAGCAATTGAGGGCATCCGACCCTGAAATAGGATGGCCTCATGGATAAGAAAGATATGTTTGATACGTGAAATATAAAATAAGAGAAAAAGCTCAGAATTCCAGAGTTTCGGAATCCATTTACCCATGTGAAATGATAAAATCCTTTTTGATATATTGGGTGTAGCGCGAGGTGTGCCACGTGGCACGAACGTGGGTCCTGGCCCGCGGGCGACGGATGGGATGAGTTGAGGGTCGAAGACCCTCAATTACTGCGGCTTTTGCCCAGTGGGCCAAGCTTCCCATCCGTTTGTTACATGTGGTATAAGAGCGCCGGGGTTCGACACCCATTGTGGACACCGAGGGAGGTCCATTCTTATGTGGGAGGAATGTAGCGCGAGGTGTGCCACGTGGCTCGAACGTGGGTATTGGCCTGTGGGCGAAACATGGGATGAGTTGACGGTCGGAGACCCCCAATTAACGCGGTTTTGGCTGAGTGGGCCAAGCTTCCCATCCGTCCATTACGTCGGGTATGATACAGTGTAGTACAGGGGTTTCGCTGGGCGAATATCGTCTTGGTGAAAATCCTACTCTTCAAGCACGTAAGCCACCCCTTAATTGACTGTAACCAGTGGCTGACCATACTCGCTTTGGTCATGGTTTGTGGTCGGTGGACGATGAGTTAGCCGCATATTTCCGGAATTGCTGGAGTTCCTGCTTTGTATTGGATCGTTGGATTTGTAAGCCGCCGCCGACGATCGAGCCGTGGTAGAATTCACATACAGGTAAACAATCCCTGACCTTTCTGTTCGCCTTTCGGTTGAATGGCGTACAGAAGAGGTAGGGGTTCGTTCAATGATTTATTAATAGAATACGAGCTGAAATGTTTTTAAAATCAGATAATAGTTTTCATTTCCGTCCTCGAAACGCTTGACGAGGAATATGCGCGCCGCGGATGGCGCGCTTTGCACGGCCCCTCGAGCTTGCCGACGAGCCTACCCTCGTTCGAGTGTTCTGGTAAGCCTCTTTCAAAACTGATCATTCAGACAGTGCTTACCGAAAAAATGCGGGAGACGTTTTCGACTTGAGGCGTAAATTTCCCGAATGCATTAACCTTCCCGATGTGGTGGAAAATTGGCAGACTCCTAGATCCCGATGGTTTCGCTTATTGCGGATAGAGGAGGGGCATCCCTCATTCGACGATAACGGGCGGCGCTGTATTATGGAAACTGCACCGTTTTCTGAAATTTCCCACCGCACATGTGTCCAGCTAGTCCTTGTTCAATGTCCGTTGCGGGGAACTGAAAGTTGAACTACTAAAGGCATGGACCTTACAGCTTGTGAGGTTCATACCCGACGGTGATCGCTATGGACGGTAGTTGTGCCGAGCACAAACGCCTGGTCGATGCTTTTTACTGCCACATCGATGTGCTTTCGGAACGCCGCCCCTACAGTCGCGTAACCTCGAGAAACCACATTTTCCCACCCCACGTCTTCCCACGTCTCAGGACGCGCTTCCTCACATCGACCACTCCGCGGCAAGCGGTCGCTGCTGCGGATGAAACATTGATCTGAGGTCGATCGCCAACCACTGCGAATCCGTCACTCTTCGTCGTCCTCTGCCAGTTCTCCCTGCGTCCGCGGGCCCAACTCCGAACATCAGGGTGGCGCACACAAGCGGTCGCTTCCCACGCGATCTCTTCGTTTAGCAAGAGCCGAATTGCAATCAACGAATCGCAGTAAAAGGGAATAAGGGAAGAAACTCGCAGCCATGCCTTCCGACGCCAGCAAGAAGAAAGCAGCGGCAAAGAAGGCAGCGGCGGCAGCCAAGAGGGGAGGGGGAGGGGCAGGGAGTACAGGCAAGGGGCCTCCCTCTGGCCCCAACAGCGTTAGCTCCAGCCCCTCCGTGGGCGACCTGGCTGCGCTGGAGCTACACGACAGATCGTGCACCGGCGTGCTGGCCTCGCATCCCCTGTCCAGAGACATCCACGTGAGTGCGTC
>SZWC01007281.1:47542-89742 GCA_023375785.1 Penium margaritaceum | reverse complement strand
TGGGGTTCGGCGAGAGGAAGGGAGTATGTGTTCGGGCGATGCGAAGGCGTGTCGTGTAAATTCCATCGCAAATGAACGTCTATCGCCTCGGAGAACAAAAATCACAATAAACTCGGGGACACAATCCTTAACATAAGTACAGTTCTGGAAACGTGCACCATTCCATTATCTTTCCAACCAAAGTAACACTACAATCTCATGTTGTGGCAATGGGATTTTGGATAGCATGTAAAGTTTTTAAAAATTGATCCAAATAAAGTCTTCTAAATTTCTTGCATTTTATTAAAAACGAAAAAACAAATCCAATACAATCTACCAGAATCACACCTTCACGCGATGAATAACGGCATAAAAACATAACAATGTAAGAGATAAAATATGAAATAAAACACTAATTGCCACATCAAGAACTTCAATCAAGACATTAAATATTGAAATAAAAACCTATAATTTAAATGACTCCTTTTGAATAAAAATCATTTCATGAAGATGAATCTACAAAGCAAGACATAAATAATAAGCATGAAAGACAACATTGTTCAAGTCATGAATTATAACGTACGTAGATATCACAAATAAAAAAATAATTTATGTGTCGCATTATTTAACTAGGAAAACTTGTCCTAGGCAATGTCCTCACCGATCATCAAGACACACAACATGGGATTGTACACATCATAAACATATGATCTAACTCTAAAGAATACCATCAAGAATAGGTGAAAGTCACCAATAACCATCAATTTCATGTGCTAATTGCTCTTTCCATTACTAAATTCCCACCAATTTTCAAAGGTCGACACTAAAGTAAATCAAGGGGAGCGAGTTACCAGAATTTTGTTTCGGATTTAAAAATTCCTGAGACCTTCAGTTCCAAAGGGATTAGAATTTCCCGATACACAACCACCTTCAACTCCTAAAGGAATCATTTTTCTTGATTTAATTGTGTATTTCAAGCCTCCTTTCAGTAAACAAATCATCCAAGCCGCACACATACGCTTCAATCCTTGACCAATAGAACACAAAGGTTTTGTTTATCTCTAAAATCAATTCATTCGAACGTTTTATTAAATTCAAACGCCAATTTTTCTTTGATGAAGAGGCCAACATCAGATCATCTCATCAACTTATACTATTTTACTTATACCTTACCATATCTCTCGTGTTTGATACATCATGAAACAAATGGACTCACAAGAATAGGAAAGTATTTTGACAAACAGATAACTTTAAAATTAAACACTATTGGGTAATTTACAATAATGAAAACGTATTATAAAACCAAAATTCCTTGTGTGAAACAAGGAATGTAATGAAAATTTCATAACATGAGAAGCCATTATATGATTGCATTCAAGAATCCACAAATATACAAACATATCTTTGAGTCCTATAATTAGCAATAGATTATTAACTGTCCTTTATTCAATATTTTCATACAAATTCAGGCAACTTTTCTGCCATATCTTCATGTAAGGTTATTAAAAACGATCTATATCATGTCACTTTGTATATTTTAGCTATGGAAAGTGGCTTCACCCATAATTCAGTGCATTATACTAACGATTTACAAGCAAGTCGTGTAAAAAAGATTTTTTTTACATCATGGTTTAAATTTCAATAAACTTATGATGTGGAGTGTTTTGTGAACCATTCTTTCTTATGAGAGATACCCATCAAAGAAATAAACCTTAAAACTTCAACATTTTCTTTCATACTATAGCGTACGAGCCATTTTTAGAATTAAAAATGGCGTTTAAACATAGTTCTTGGGTTTCGGGGGCTCGAGACCGATGTCTCGACGAGTTGAGGCCCGAAAAATAATCTTGGGCTAGATTCTAGTTCGACTCTAGCCCGTATTCGGTCCATAGGCCGGATTTAAGGCAAGAGGAGTGCCGCGATGGAAGATCCATCGCGTCACTCCTCCTCCCCTCTAGTTGGCCGCTAGGGTCCTGTTCCCACGTGGATGTGCCACGTGGAACGATAGGGTTTTAGGTTGCATGTTAACAAAAATNATAGTTCCCGGGTTTCGGGGGCTCGAGACCGATGTCTCGACGAGTTGAGGCCCGAAAAATAATCTTGGGCTAGATTCTAGTTCGACTCTAGCCCGTATTCGGTCCATAGGCCGGATTTAAGGCAAGAGGAGTGCCGCGATGGAAGATCCATCGCGTCACTCCTCCTCCCCTCTAGTTGGCCGCTAGGGTCCTGTTCCCACGTGGATGTGCCACGTGGAACGATAGGGTTTTAGGTTGCATGTTAACAAAAATGCCCTATGACGACTACGTCCATTTGTGGCGCGATTCATCTCAGCCAAAATTGCTAAGGCGACGATTCGCTCCTCCTCCTAGGATGACTATTCTGAGGGCCTACGTTTTGGTTTTGTAGTTAGTCGCAAAACGGCCAGAGCCGTTACATTGGCATCAGAGCCAGCTTCCGCAAATAATCTCTGAAATCGGTTCTGGTTGTCCGTGGGATCGAGCTATCAAGCAAGATAGTTCGTCGATCGTGATTTAGAACGGTGTTCCTGACTTTATGGCCGAATGCCACCCGCCGTCAGAACAGAGCCCGTTCGAGTGACGAAAAGCTCCGGTCGAGCTTACTCCCCGGTCAGGAGTGGAAAAAAAAAATAATACTGGCTCATAGCTGTTAGCAAACGTCGCCCGACTGGCGGCTGTTTGCCCTCAACGGCTTGGTGTAGGGACCGAGAACCCGTCGGTTGACGGGCGGGCCGATAGCCCCCACGGTCCCACCGAACAAGAGAAGGAGAGTGGGACCCCACTCTCCTCCGTAACCCGTCGCACCGACTGCGCTAGAGAGGGGGAGCAGGAGAGACAAGTCCCTCTCCTTCGCGTCTCACGCGCCGTCCGCGTCCGAGTGGGAGAGGGGATGATGTTCCCTGAAGCGCTCGTGGTGCTGAGGAGGGAGAGAAGAAGATTGCCCCTCCTCCCTCGCCTCCTCCAAAGCACCGACAGTGCGAGGAGAGGGAGAGAAGGGGCGGTGCTTCTGCCTCCCTCGCCTTAGGCACCGACAATGCCAAAGAGGGAGAAATGGGCGTTACCTTCTCCTTCGCCTCTGAGACGCCGGCTGCGCCAGGGAGGGAGAGGGGGCGGTACCCCCCTCCCCCCCCCCCGCCTCACCTCTCAAGCGCCAACAGCGCCATAGAGGGAGCGGGGGTGGTTAACCCCCCTCCCTCACCTCTCTAGTGCCGACGGTGCCAGAGAGGAAGAGGGGGAGATGATCCCCTCCTCTCTCATCTCTCAAGCGCCGAAGGCGCCAGAGGGGGAGAGGGGACAATGACCCCCCTCCTCCCTTCCCTCCCGAGCGCCGGCAGCATCAGAGAGGGAGGGGGGGCGGTGACACCCACCTCTCTCGCCACTTAGGCGCCGACGGCACCAGAGAGGGAGAGGGGAACGGTTACCCCCTCTCCCTCGCATCTAGAACGTCTACGACGCCAGAGAGGGGAGGAGGACAGAAGACGCGTGCCAAGGGAGGAGAAAGAGGCCGTCAACCCTCCTCCCACGGGGAAGGGAAGCTTTCGTGGCGTTTCCCTTCCCACACGGCGCAGATAAAACGACATGGACGTGTATCCACTTCGGCGGCCCTATAGCCTTCTGATTCATTAACTACATTGTTCGATAGTTGACGGGCGCGAGAGGCGCTGTCAGAACGGTGTGGCCAGTCTCGTAACAGGGTGCGTGGTTCAAATCCTCGGATGCTCTCTTTTTCCTCTCAGGACCTTCAAGGCTGACCGGCGCAAATTAAGATAACGCCTGTACTTGAACCCAGTTTTGACTGCCATAAAATGTGGCATGTAGCTCAGTCTGAGCTTTGAAATTGAGAAGGCCTCAATTATTTTTCTAAACATTTTCCTGTTCATGGAAAATGGGGAAGACCAACAATTTTCCTGACACACCACCAGGTGACGCTTAAAAGATTCCAAGCATCAAACGAATCCTCAAGTTGAGGAATTCACCATTTACCGTTTTCAAAAACGTCTGGAACGTTGAAATTTTGTGGTCGAACCCAATTTTGTGGTCAAGTTGACCATTGGTTTCGACGCATAAATCTAAAAGCTCTAGTTGAGCTCTTCCAAAAATCAGCAGTCCTGATTTTTTTTCCCGTTCCAGAACACAAAAAGGAGGAAAACCGACAGTTTTCCATGTCCTGGACGGAACTCACTTCGAAGAGCGACCATTAAAAGCCAAGACATGGCTGAATGTGAATGCATGTTGCAATGCGAGAAATTTAGCACCGATTGTGCCTAGATTTTTCTGGATTAACCGCAAAGTTTGGGGGGGGTCGTGGAAAGAAAAAATAAAAAACCGGAAGGGTGACTGTGAAAAGCCACGACATGGCTGAATATGGGTCGTACGTGCCTTAAACAATTTTGTTTACGTAAAACGACGACTACAACGTGCACCAGGTTGCAAAACCACAATGGTGACGTGCATCAAGAAGAATTCTTGATGAAGAATGATGAAAGCACCGAACGTGCTACGACCACTCAACGACCCACCTACTCGTCGCAACAATGCAAAATGTGCAGTCTACAAAACGAATGTCGATTGTACGGTTACACGCGCGTCGATTACATCATTGACGTAAGTGCCGATTGCACTACGAGCAATAGCAAAAGTACTAGTTTCAGAAGTTTTGTCGGTGTTGAACACACCTCTGGAAACGTGCCAGTTGCACTTTGATCACAGATGCCGAAAGCATCCGTGATGTTAGTGTCGAATGTACTGCTCATGGTCAGCGGGATTTGACCGAAATAAATGCCAATTGAGAATCCACATAGGTGTCGATTACACCAAGGATGCTGGGTGTTTTTGTTTGAGTGGATATTGACAAAATAAGAATGTGAGTGTCGATCGCACTCAACACACACGCGAGGGTGAAAATCCCCGTACGAGGGTCGAGCCCCCAAAATTGATAAGTGCCGGTTGCACTGGGAGCATGACCCTTATGGTAGATGCAATTGTACAATTCACACGTGTGTCGAATGCACAATACCAATGAGCGTTGAACGCATGGCAGACGGGTGCGTCGGTTAAATCGATACGAGTGCCAAATGCACCATTGTCATGGACATTGATTGCGCGATTGACAAAAGTTCCGAGTTGCACTTTTGTCGTGGGTGCCGAATGCACCACTGATGCGAGTGCCGAACGCACTATGTCCATGAGTTCCGGGTGGACTAGCCATGCTAGTGTTTATGTTACAACACATGTTTTAAGATGCCGATTGCAATAATAACATGGGTGCCGATCGCACCTCGTTGTATTAACTAGCAAAAACGAGCCAACTCGTTGCCTCGATAGGCTAACTTGTGATGGACCACCAAACGAAAGCATACGATCTATGCATAGAAATGGTTCTAGGGACAAGCGGGTCGAGCACATTGTTTGAAACGCCAAAATATGTTGGCTGACGTTTGCAAGGCATCTCGACGACGTCGAGGATGGTCATACTACCGGATTCCTAAAATGGAGAATCGATAGGCATGGCTAGAAACAATCACAGGCAGCTGTGGTGATCAAATTTATGCCCGAACGGTTTAGAAACACGGTGGTCTCAGTCGTCACCGACTGTGACGATCATTGAAGGTTGAAAACTTTGCCCTGCCGATAGTAGTATGAAAACATACTTCTGAAAGAAGTACAAACCAAAATTCAAACGGATAAATCATATGTGTGTCGAGGATGATTTCCTCAGATTTGGACCATCTTAAAGGTGGACGAACTCCTCCGCATCCGTAGATGGAACGTGCTACAAAAGCCTCGTCGGTTGAGCACCAATTCCAAAATCTATCGGCTAACATTACCGCAAGGGGTCAGTGCGCATGATCAAGCACCATAGACAACCCACTTTTCGATGGATCATGGTATGCGATTCATGCCATTGAAATTCAACCACGTGAAGTTGGGCACACGACATGCATGGACAACGTGCACGACATGCACAAAAACCTAATCCACTAAGTATTGGTGCGTCGATCACGACACCCAGTTATGGATAAATTGGACAGACAAATGATCACAACGGTTTTGTGACATTTGAACATGACGACGATATCAGTTGATGTCTTGGATAAAAATGACGACACCATTTCACCAAACAAGTAGTTTGGTGGGCACAGGGCGTGTGCCATGGCAGTCGCACGTCCCATTGCGCTACAATGTTCACAAGTGAATGTGATCATTTCATGGCTGTGTCCGTGTCATGAGTATGTCATGAGATGTAAAACAGACCTGATCTGTTAGCACACCGACTTCAATCCTCAAGGATTGCCATCGTGCTGCCTGTAAAAAGTGTGTACTGGATGCATCCGTACCTTTTGAGGTTCTCTACATCATCATTCATGGCCGATGCAAACATTGGTCCGTGATTGAACACGTCAAGGATGATACGCTTGAATAAGTTCTCAGTGGCGAATCCATTGACACCCTCTCACTCGGTGAGTGATAGACACAAGTCGGGGTACCCGACCGGTACCGACGATAAAAAAAATACATGAGTGTACCGACAATCCTATTCAAAAGGCAAGGACATTTGTGAGTGGGGGTTGTAAATGCGCCAGAGAGGGACAGAGACTCTTCTATGGATCCTGAACAGTTTAAGAGGCCACAATGCGGTGGTCAAAAACTGCAAGAGTCACTCTCTGGCGTATGACAAGATTGACAGAATGTCGAAAGTGACCAAATTTGAAGGCGACACCTTCAGTCTATCATCACTTGGCGAGTGAACATGTCATGGACATTGATAGACGAAAGTACGTGAACCGATGTTGATGACATAAATTCATCCACAGTTCGGTTACAATCCATCTCAGAGAAGATGAGCAACACTCATTTTCTACTAATGGTGCTCCAAAGAACTATGTCAATCTCATGGATTTCTACAAACAACTACGACATAGTTGAGATCATGTCAGGGTCTAAGTTTTGTGATCAAAGCTTATGACCGTGGAGACGATCTATAAGCCGATAACTTTAAACTAACAATGTGTTAGCACCTACATCTTGGTGGTCCGACCGACCACATAACGAGCCATAATCAACATTGAGGCAATATAATGACCAATGTGTCATGACTAGATGTTGAGATGAGGACTCTTCAAGATGGACCTTGAGAAACGATATTTCTCATCAAATTCTTTTTATGTTTAAAGAGACATCTCAAAGTTGAGAGCATCGTGACACGGTACACTAGTCGTGTACGTCACGCTCTTCAAACATCATGTACATAGATTCTGATCATACCAAAGGAATGGTGTAGCATCGGCTATCCAATTTGTTAGAAACCAAACCAAAACCAATCTCCAAGAGAGATCATAGCGATGACGGTGTAGTCGAACCCCGCTTTGATGACCCGGAAGGTCACGGTAAAGCGACTGAACTCCCTTGGCTCTGGAGATAGTTCAATTAAAGCACATTACCGAATGTAAGTACAATATGTTTTGGATGTCGCTGCGGTGGTATCCACAACGGTGGTTGTTTGTCGGATGTCTTCGATGACGGCGATCCCCTCTATAAGTGCCTTGGGTGAGGCACATGAAAAACACTCCGTTGAGTGGAAGTACCGAATGTACGGTTTAGAAGACATTGACCAACATGTTTTTTCATGACTTGGAAAAACCTACCCGCGAAGGGTTCCCGAATGGAACCTTTGGACATGATGACATAAGCATGAAAGATTTAGGAACTAGTTGTTCCAGGATCACCGGATGTCATTCGGAGGTGTGCGATCACAATCACATGGAACTCACACCCGAAAGGTGTTCTTCCAACTTGTATCGAGATGATGGTGATCATGGTACACTTGTTTGGTGAATACCATACGATGAACACTTTGTCCGTGGATGGAATCCATGGTTGTTGGGATTGGTTATCTCAGTTGACCTAGTTCAAAAGCGGTGTGCTTTTGATGGGGACGTGAGCGGCAGCCTACGGTACCCGTTTCAGTCACAAATGAGCGGATGATGATTGAGACCAAGATCATCTAGGTCGGAGCATTGTCGTGTCCAGTGATGGACTTTGACGGAAAATGCGCATGCCAGACGACCAATGCCGCCTCCTTCAAAGATGAGTGCAATCTTTGAACAAAAAAACAAGTGTGCTCAGCAACCATGTCTTAGGATCTTGGTGCCTCCCAACCCTAAGAAAAAGCTAGCATGCGAGTTGCATGGGCTTCGTGGAGCTTGGTTGAGTTCAGCCAACCAACCCACGGGTGCTGAAAGAGGTCTAGTAGACCTACACGTGGTCATGAACACGTGGTTGCAAACCGGGAGGACTGATGTCCAGATCTCGAATTGCACTTATTGACAATGTTGCATGGAGGTACCACCTTGGCAACAACCCCTTGGAAGAGATCATGTCCCAACGACATGGGAAGTGTTGTGTGGACTTGGACGGTTTTCGCAGGGACGCCCGGTTAATTGGTCGTAGGGACGCTCCTTGCAAAGGGGGAGGAGGCGTCACCACAGCCGTTTGCTGAACACGTACCACACGGAATGTGGGAGAATTTATTCCATGTACCCTCTTCCAAACTGGCAAAACATTGTTGACAATGTACGTCCCAAAAGGCATCGACCATGCCACCGCTACACACGTGTGATGAGTCTTCGGTCAAGACTCACCAACACTTGTGAAGAACGTATAAGGATTATACGTGTGTCATCTTGGTAAGAGCCAAGGATCACGCGATCAACACTGGGTGTTGTACGCTAATGACCAAAATCATAAAAACCGCAAGTGTGTGGTTGATTGTGCATGAACGTGACGCAACGGTGTTGCGAATGACAAGAGTTCACACGTGTGATCTTGTTAACGAATCTTGTTGCATGGTTTGCATCATGAAGTATGCAATGATCAAACCTCCGTGAGCAAAGACAAACCGGGACGGTTCGAAGCAAAGGGGGAGGAATGTAGCGTACGAGCCATTTTTAGAATTAAAAATGGCGTTTAAACATAGTTCCCGGGTTTCGGGGGCTCGAGACCGATGTCTCGACGAGTTGAGGCCCAAAAACTCATCTCGGGCTAGAGTCTAGTTTGACTCTAGCCAACATTCGGTCCATAGTCCGGATTTAGGGCAAGAGGAGTGCCGCGATGGAAGATCCATCGCGTCATTCCTCCTCCCCTCTAGTTGGCCGCAAGGGTCATGTTCCCACGTGGATGTGCCACGTGGAACGATAGGGTTTTAGGTTGCATGTTAACAAAAATGCCCTATGACGACTACGTCCATTCGTGGCGCGATTCGTCTCAGCCAAACTGGCTTAGGCGACCATTCGCTCCTCCTCCTGAGACGACCATTCTGAGGGCCTACGTTTTGGTTTTGCAGTTAGTCGCAAAACGGCCATAGCCATTACACATACATTACAAAGAAAAATCTAAACAATTTAAGGTATATATAGATTTCATAATTTCTTATTATTAATCATCCTAGTACCAAACTATTTTAAACATGTATTCGCGTATCAGTAGCCATGTCTCCATTCCGTAAATCATGACCAATTCTCATGAGTTAATGATGTCAGAATTTTTCCATCAAATGACATCCGTCACTCAAGTTCTGGGCTCTATTATTTCCTTCCTTTATGTTCCCCTTTATCCTTCATGCCTCATCACCCTGAATAAATGCATTCCACAAACATTTAAAAGAGAAAAAAACTACCCTCAAAAAGAAAATTCCATAAAAATAATAGTGGGAGGGCTTGTTCGGCCCACCCTCCTTGCTGAAGGAAGGGGTGGTTGCACACCAACCCTCATGTCAGCAAGGGCTGGCCAGAGGCCATCACTTTGCTGGCCGCCGTCCAGCTCGCTGCCGGCTGGGTGGACAGCCGGAGGCCAGCCAAGCCACCGGCCACCAGACGGCCAGCCGCCAGCCGCAGATCGTAGCCTGAACCCGATCCGCGACTAAGGGGCAACGTGGCCCTCGAGGGCGAGGCCTCGTGGCCTCGTGCCCTCGCCCTTGCTCACCCTCCTCGTAAGCGAATGAGGTAGGACGTGGGAGGGGGACGAAGTATGAGAGACAAGAGAAACTGGCACAAAATCGCCAACGTGTCTCACACTCGACGGTTTTGAGCCAAAACGTCAAATCATAAAATGAATTTTGTTTGCAACAATTTTCGACATAAAATAACAAAACAACTCGTGTAAACACACGCATTTGAGGTCAAAACCCTCGCTTAAGGTCCCAACACCGAGGGTAGGGCTGAAAACAAAAACAGGCCTCCGGAGATTCCAAATATTTGAGTCTCCCTCCTCTAGGTCATTGATGACGATTGCCCCTCAGTCCTACGGAGGGGGTAAGCCCCTGACGCGGATTAAGAACGCCATTCTACAAACTCCAACGATGACTTCAGAGTAAGAGCTAGAGACTTGACCCGTTACAGTGGTTCTTAGAGCCGCACGACCCTCGCGACCAAGTGTTCAATGGAAACGGCGGCTACGACATGTTTAAATGTCGCCGACAACTACAAGCAGCAACAAAAACACCAAAAGGGACTACGACATCTATGCTTCACCGTTTAAAGCGTCCTAAACTGCGTTAAGGGGCTAAACAGAGCTCTATTGTTAGGGGCTTCTTCTCCACAGTCTTTTCTCTATCCCAATGGGCTAAGGGTGACTTTTGGGGACGAGATAGGGAGTACCCACCCCCAAAACTACCTACTTTTTTTGCTCTTCTCGTTGCTCCTTCCGCTCCTCTTCAACCAAGATTTGGGGCAGCGCCTTTCTTCAATACTAGTGACTCTCACGCCCTAAAAGACCAAGAAAAAGGAGAAAAGCGCTACTTGGAGAATTTTTGGAGGTCGCCACATTGCCATGCAACACAAGAAAGGCGCCTCCAAAGGGGGGCATGGTGTGCCAAGAAGATGCAAGAAGAGGTCAAGGAAGACGAGACGACAAGAATAGAAGAAGACAAGAACACAAGTAGTCTTTTGCTTCTTGACTTTCTACTTGCTTGTTTATCTAGGATTTCTTAGCTTTCCTAGTGCTGTGTGTCACGCCTTAGGGTTTTGCCTAGAAATCCAAGACCTTGTGCCGGCGTGGCCACGCTGGAAAATAGAAATCAATATCAAAATTGTCTCATGGTTCGTGAGAGCAAAATTTTAGGACGAAATTCCTCCTTTAAGCTGTGGGGTGATCCTCAAATTGGTCTTCACGTACTAGTTGCATGGGCGATAGGATAGCAAGTGCCGGATCGTCCAAGACCAACAACGGCAAGGTGCTGAGAGCCTCATCATGAGCTCTCGGCGGACTCTAAAATATCGGAGCCTCCACCGTGAGCACGGTTGCCAACTTAAAGGCAACCATACCACCAAGTGCAACCGTACCGCCGAAGGCAACCGACGCCAACCTTGGCAATGTCAAGAAGCATGCCGAAGCAAAAAATGTGCTCGAAAAGCACGTCGACGCACAAGTGGGCGACCCCCACACGACGAACGATGCGATGGAGGAGGATCTACCAGAGGAGGACCACGACAAAGAGCACGTCGCCAACGATGACAAAGGCGAAGAGGATCACGACCATCGCCATCATCATACACTGAACTCAAGCTGATTGCTCGAGAAGAATAAGCCGCCCGCCGCATCACCTAAAGCTGCGGACAGCAGCGAGATTGCCGAGAGCAACAAGGATGCTGAAAGCCGCCACACGAGAAGTTCCTACGAGAACGAGTCTGAAGACGTCGCTATGAAGGCAGTTGACGATGACCATCGTAGGCTCGCGAAGTTTCTTTCTGAGGCAATGCGGCGACTCAAGATCACCACCGACGGGGGAAGTACGTCACCACTCATAGGAAAAACGACAAACCCCCTTCTTACAAGGTGGCTACAATGGGACAAGGTAGCGCCCACTTGAGCATCTTTGCAGACGACAGTCTCCTCTACAAGGTAGAAATCCTTGAAGGCATGTACGCAAACTGTACCCTCCTATAATGGGTAAGGGTGCACGGACAACACGAGGCCCTAGAAGCTATCGCCGATGCTCTGACGTCATCAGTGCTCACGTTCTCGTTTGCCAATGAGTTGGCCCACATCGCGTAGAGCATCTCGGACCTCGACCGTGATCGCCAACTACAGCGCCTTGCCGCCCATGAGGCAAGCCGCCGATGCAACAACCTCAACAAGGCATTGTAGAGCGAGACACAAGTGTGGATGCAACAGCAAGCGCACCGTGTTGCAGCTACATATGTTATTGTTGGTGGCAACAACAATTTGCCTACCTTTACCACTTGAGGGTCCGTCCTGAACACGTTATTCCTCCATAGTGTGGAGATCTTCTGGAAGGGAATGAAGCAAAACAACAGGCTGAATCGTATGGAACAAGTTGTACGTGTCCACAAGGCTCCACTCAACCAGTGGGGCCATGTGGCCACGACGCGTCTTGAAGACAAACTCTTTAAATATGTGGTCAAGGTGTAGAATGCAAAGCAGCCGCACCTCGAGTGGTAGCCCATGTCGTGGAAGGCAGTTTGCGAAATCATGCGTAAGAAGTACACCCAATGTAAGGAGGCGAAGCGCGCCTTCCACAAGATCAAAGACTTCAAGTAGCAAGGCAGCTCACTCGAAACTTACTTGATCGCGTTCATCGCACCCATGGAGGTAGCCGAAAGCTACACCGAGGGTGTTGTGATTCAAACCTTCAAGTATCCGGAGTGCATGCTGTTGGAGTACTTACGTGATGGTTTCGCCAACGAGAAGCTAAAGGACAGGAACACCACGACAGCCACTGGCCAAGCTTAAACAAACTGAGGGGCGTTGCACAACTACATGAGCGATGTGTAATCGGCAAACCCGAAGCACTACTCAAATGCACGGCCGAACGCGCATGCACAACAAGGCCGTGACATGCGCATGGACACAACAATGGCTAATGGGTCAATCGGACAGCGAGGCGGGGTCAAGGGCAAGCAACCCACAAACCCTCCAGCCAAGAAGGCTTGTGGATACAAGAAGCCTCCTTGACTCCTCAATCAGCTTCCCATTCCTGGGACTCCATGGGAGTGTGTCAGCATGGATTTCATAACTGGTCTTAAAGACACAGCCCGTGGCCACGATGCAATACAAGTGGTTGTCGATCTTTTGATAACAATGATACACAATATTCCTCCAACCACGGACGTGAACGCATCGAAGATAGCTTGTCTCTTTTTTTAGGGTGTCGTGAAGTACCACTGCTTGCCGTTGTGCATTACCTCCGATCTAGATCAAAAATTTGCTAGTAAATTCTAGAAAAAGACGCACGAGTACTTCAAAAGTGAGTCTTAAATGTCGACACCATTTCACCCTGAAATAGAAAAAAACCAGGCGCATGAATCACACTCTGTAGTACATAATCCGCATGTATGTTGACGCTGCCATGCATGATTGGGACGAATTCCTAGTACCGGTAGAGTTTGATGTGAATTACTTGGTGAACGCGTCTACACATTTCACATCGTTTGTGTTGAACAATGGTCGGCATCCTGTGGTGCCCACTTCATTGGTGAAGAGCAAGAGTATAGGAGGATAAATTCAATCTGCTCAATCCTTTGCCGAGCGTATAAACTCCTTGTTACATAAAGCAAAGGGTCACCTTCAATTTGCTTGGACACGATAAAAGGCATATGCCGACAAAAGTCGTCGTAAGGTCTCGTTTCACATCAGTGACAAAGTGTTGCTTAGCACTACGAAGCTTTGTCTAAAGTAGCCGGGTGCACGAAAACGTCTAACAAAGTGGATTAGGTCATTTCCCATCGTTGCACGCATTAGGCTAGTGGCATACCGATTAGAGCTTTAGCCATGTAGGAAGATACATGACGTTTTCCATGTGAGCCAGTTGGCACCATACACCGCTGAGGGAACTGTTGAGCCACCACCAATAGTCCTTCCTGCTAATGGCCAATACGAAGTTCTATGCCTACTTCTACAACAAGACCATGCTCTACGGTCACGGGTTGTTAAGGAATACCTTGCTCATTAGGCCAGGTGTGGACTTGAACATAACTCATAGGAGCCCAAGTCTCGGTTGCCCACAAGGGTGGTCAACGAGTATTAGAGCAAGCCGGCAGCTCGTACAAATCGACTTGTGTCAGGGGGCACCATCTAAACAAGGAGAAATTGAACAATATTCCCGCATGACACCATTCATGGACTGCAACCATAGGAGGTTGGGGACGCCCAAAATGATAGTCGCGCGGACGCTCAAGTCTAAAGGGGGGAGGCCGCTAGCCGTGCTAACCAACAGGCTACAGATTAGGTCCAAGTGCCATGTACGTGTTCATGTTTAGCTGATGATTGAAATTATTCATTTTCTTTCACAATGTTGATGACTCATAGGCTCACAATCCTAATTGTTGTGCATGAACCTGGATGGTTCATAACAGGTGGGGAGGAATGTAGCAGGGGGGCCAGTTTGGCCCTCCCTCCTCGTTGAAACAAGGGGTGGTTGCGCACCACCCCTCGCGTCAGCAAGGGCTGGTCGGCGGCCAGCACTTCGATGGCTGCAGGCTAGCTTGCTACCGGCCAACTCGTTGCCGGTCGACTAGACGGCCGCCAGACGGCCAAGCCAACGGCCGGCTACCATCCAGTCAGTCGCAAGCCACCAATCGCGGCCTCAGCCTGATTCGCGGTAGGAGGGCCATGAGGCCCTCGAGGGCGAGGCCTCGTGGCCTCGTACCCTCACCCTTGCTCACCCTCCTTGCAAGCGAGAAAGCGAGGATGAGAGAGGGGGACGAAGAATGAAAGACGAGAAAAACTAGCACAAAATCGCCCACGTGTCTCACACACAACAATTTCACACCAAAAAGTCAAAAGATAAATCAAAGATCATTTGCAATAACATTTGACATAATATAACAAAATAAGACGTGCGAACACATGAGTTCGAGGTAAAAAACCCTGGTTTGGGTCCCAAAACTAGGGGTGGTGTTGAAAACGGAAATGGGCCTTCGGAGAACTGAAACATTCGAGTCTCCTTGCTTTGGGTTGTTGATGATGATGGCCCCTCAGTCTTGTGAAGGGGGTAAACTCCTGATGCGGATTAAGAACGCCATTCTGCAAACTACGACAAAGACTTCAGAGCAGGAGCTAGAGACTCGACCTGTTACGTTAACTACCCAAAAAGAGGTTTTAGTATAAAAGATATCTTGATTTAGATTTCATTGAAATGAAATACAGCCCACACAACTTTCCAAATTACGTTTAGTACCAGAAAATCCGTTTCTATGATACACCACCTTACAATTTGAAACTTCCCAGAGAATACGAGACACCCACATTACATTCCACGATCTTTCCACACACCACCACAACCTAAAACAAAAAAAATTGAACTCTTCACCCCGTGATGAACCTTCCATAATAGAAAATTGGGAAGTTAGAAAATGAGAATCTTGGTTAAAGTTCACAAAATATTCTCTCAAAGAATTGTTATTTATTGTGATACATATGTATTAACATATCTCAGACTGTTGAAGAGAAAACGATGTCTATTGATGCATAATTTGAATTCTATATGATTAAATCAGTTGAGCATTAAACTTACCTATGTTGTTACAGATCTTTTGGATGGATTTTCTTATAAAATACTTAAATTAACCTTTTGAGAAGCAAATTGACCCTCTTTTGTTCACGATCTACTATGAATACATCAATATGTTGAAAAGATCCCTTTTTTCTCTTCGACGTGTTCGGATCGGCTTGCTCCCGTGCATTGTTCCACCTTAAAAGGGACTTCAATGAATGCAATTCATATGCCATGAATCTTTGGGTGCTTAGGAGTTCAACGCGGAAAATGAAACTTATCTTTGAAGATAAATTTAATGCCCATGGGTTATTTTTTTCAGATTCATTACAAAACCATCCCCTCCACGAATCCCATTTGGAGTCCCATAACTTGTAAGGGCTGGGCTGTGAAAAATTCCATGGTTGGGTAATCTGAAGTTACAAGGCATAAATAGTTTGCTTGAGACGAAGATTGTTACAATAATTTCAGGCCGAGATCTACTTTACGTTCTTAAGATGAGTTTGATTTTTGCCCCGAACCGGAATTGATTAAATCTGTCGGTCAGTTTTTTGCGCCAAAAGAGGTTAGTGAAATGAATCATGGATGAGTTGGTTTTACGCGGCAGAGGTTATCGATGATTGGTCAGCCATTTCAACAATTGTTTGTTCGCCGCCATGTCATACGAAAAAACCTACAAGCGGAGGACGACGTGGAATCTTCTCACGACACGCGGGTAGCGTTGAGACGGGGTTACCGTTGACATTATTTGCGACGTCAACATTGGGCTGGATTTGCGACGGCTGTGATGCCGGAGCAAAGTTGGCCATGCCAAATGTTAACACCATGCGTTCAAGAATCTGAAGAAGATGGTGATGAGCCTCATCGGCTGTCGGTGGCGGTTAAAATGCTATAGTTAAGAACCGAGCTACATAGTTAAAAAATGGTTGCAAAACCTCCAAAAACCTAGTTTTGAAAATATGTTATCGACAAACTTCAACAATGATTGTGCTTCGGAGGCATGTTTTTTATTTATCAATTGAAGAAATCACAGTTAATCGATTTGCAAAAGTCGCCAGGATTATGGGGCAATTGCGAGTTTTGGAGAGTGCCTCACTTGCGCTCGTCACATCACAGACCTATTGTTCCCTCCCTAAAGGATAGATGAAAACCATTCCGGTTCGGGTCCTAGCTGATTCGAGGTCATTTGGGTATTGAAATCTAACTACCGATCTTGAAGACCTCTTCTTCATTTTGTTCATAGTAGGAAAACCCTCACTTTTCTTTTAAGCGCGGTGCGGCATCCCAGTGGCTTGCGATGTCAGAAATGGGAAGTCTCCGAACAATGCGGTGTTGACGGAAATGGGGCTGCGACGAACCTTCGGATGGCCACCGTATATGTCGCGTACACAGGATCCACCTTCGGGAAAGCTGTACTGATTGCAAGGAGAACGACCGCGCACAAAGGACCGATGGCCCTACGTGCATGCCTTGTTTCTGTTCGGTTTCCTATGGACGGCCCGATGGACAACGGTTGAGGCTGGATACGTTGCCAATAGACGTACGCGATGACGTCGTGAAGAATTCGGACTCTTTCTCGTACCAGCAAATGCACCTCCTCGGATCGACGCTTCGTTGCTAGGGCGGTTGATCTGGACGTGTCCCATTCGAGTGAGAATGCAGCGGATATTTCATGGCGTAATGAAATCGTGCTGATGTAAAAGCGATTTTCATTGGCGAAGCTACATGACCTCGCCCAATGATTAGTTCGTCGAGAATCGATCTCGAGTTCACTTTCTTTGGACCGTCTGGACTCGCAAAAGGCAAGAGAGCAAGGCTCGCATTCTTACAAAAAATGGCATACGTCCCTCGCGGACTGTCTTGAAAAAAGATCATACGACTATCCGCAACGTCCATACATCTGAAGGCTAACGAGGCCTTAGTTCGTCGGCTCCTTCCGGATCGTCGGCGGGCAGCATTTCGCATCCATCGAGTCAGGCAGCGAGGCTACGGCGCTTCTCCAATCGGATTGCCTATTTCTCTCTCCACGATTTGCATGGACCTTTGGTAAAGGTTTCACGATCTGCGCCTCCTTACGAGACGGGTTGGGCGATGAGCCGAAACAATATCGAATAATTTGCTTTTTTTTCGCAATGTCTTGAAAGATCGAGGGCTGCATTGCTCAAAACTGAAGAAGGGTTCAAGAAAAGAATCCACTCAAAACGACTAGAACAATCGTCAAAGAAACGATTCTCCGCGGGACCACCGCAGGATGGAGCGCGAGGAAATCGATAACGGTCGAGCGGAGGATAACAAATGTGTGATCAAGAATTCTCCAAACGGCTCCTTAAAATGAGAAATCTGTAGAGACTGCCATGTGGAAGTGTGAGAACACCAGCTCCTTTCGAAATGTTGTCCGCATGCACACGAGCAGTGATGCTGTCGTTGCTGTGATCTCAGCACCAGCTGAGATTACGGCCATCATCTTTTGGTGTGAGCAGCTACTGCTCATTACAAGGGGCTCTTCTTTGATTTCTACAATCACAAGTTTGGCATACCGGCGCTTATTTCAACGATGATAATGGATCAGCACTCCTGAAAATAATGATTTGTTCTGCATGAGCCATCTGTGACAAGCTTCTGATGAAGATCTCGACCAGCCTCACTCGCAATAACAAAACGGAAGAGTCATTATCTACCGTTTTGGCCAAAGCTAAGGTATTCAAGGTCGTGCATGACAACTTGGGTAATGGTCCACATTACATTTTACCATGTAGGTTGAAACCTACATGGTACAATGTAATGTGGACCTTTAGTGTAGCCTTTGGATTTCCTCAGATTATATATCTGTTTACCTCTCGATGTCAACAACTTCCATTTTCCATTGTTTACTCCGCTCCTGACATTTCAATTGGTTTCAATGCCTTCTTGTGTCTTTAGGCTCTCTAGTGCGCTTATGTGTCTGTTAAGACATATCATTCATTGCATGATAGAAGGCTAAACGCCACGCGTCCTCTGATGATCGACATACAAAAAAGGTACATATTTAGTCTTAACAGGACCTATCGCACTCTTTCCTGAAGGCTAAGCCTAGGCTTCACCAGTTCGCTCACCGCCTCGAATGCTCCAGCGCAGAGACGATCTGCAGGTTAAATATCTTGTGGCCTCCGTGGCTCGCTGCACTTTGGCCACGATGCTGCTCATGCAGGAATATCTGGCAGATTTCCCAACAGCTGACGTAGTTTGTCAGAAGTCGTTTGATATGTCCACTTTTTGCAGGCAGAACTTTGCTTCGTTGTCCACCGAACCAACCACCGACGTCCAGGAAATGGGTTCTGTCCGAAAGGGACTTCGAATGCCCCCACGCAAATCATGCCAACCTACCTATGATGGTGAACGGCCTTTGAAATCAAATAGCTATTGTTTTGAGGATACATGTAGGTATTACCCACAAATTTTGATTCTGTCTATGCCCTACCCGCCCTTCGGAAGAATAGAACTCCCCTACCCACTGAACTGAGAATATGAACATTTAACCTAAAAAAAGGGAGAAAAATCAGTATCTTGATGCTGCATGCGATGCAGCGTTGACATCACTCGCTTCGAACATTCACAAACCCCTCATTTGAGGGGTTTGTGAATGTTCATGGGGGGGGGGGGGGGGGGGGGGGGGAGTTGCATATGGTTCGCATGGGGAATCCGAGACTCCCCATGTGTTGGAAAGGAACGTGCTCGGCCTCGCTACCGCAAGGCCCAGTAGGAGCCCACGCAAAAGTAAAACCCTGAAGGGCATAAATACTCCCGAGTCCATCGTTTCGGTCAATAGATCCGTGATGCCAATATTCGAAATCGAACCGAAGGCGGTGTCCAAAGTCGAAACTGACACGCATGCGATGTCCATAGTCAAAATCGAAATGACAGCGGTTCCCGAGGTTTTCATTGTGCATGACAAAAACGGAATTCATGTCCAACTGTATCCACTATTCGGTCGGAGTATTCGGTCGTCATGGACTTGCATGTCCTAAAGAAACCTCGCATGTTGCCAGCCTGGCTGGGCAGCCTCTGCTTCGTTTTATCGTTTACCGTTCGGAGGCGGGGAGTTCGCACAAGCTTCAGCCATGCATGTGGACCGATATCGTCGCGCTGTAGCCGACGTTTGCGCGTCGCTCAGAAGAGGATGTTTTTATCGCCATTGAATGCTCGCCGAATGGACGCGGCCACAGGCAATGAGATCTTGTCCACGATGGAATTTGCCGATGCCGTGCGCACCTTCACCGGATGTCAGAGGCATGTGCTGACGTCCACTCAGGGTCACGCGTTTAGGTTAAGGTAGTGAACGTGCTTTTGTTACTGGTTCGCACTGAACGGGCAGTACCGTGTGTAGTTAAGGTGCTTCTCCCTCACTACAATGCGTTGAATTTACTCCTACGGTCGCACTTTGACTAACACGTTGGATCGACATGGACGACGTCCGTCCAAATGGCCTGGCACATCATGTATGTGGTACTCCCGTATCGGACCCCCGGTCGGCACATCGGGCATGGGTCGCATTGAAGGAGCGGTAGGACCGCAATGTAGCACGCAACCGAGAGTTGGGACATGAAGAACCATCATGGGCCCGGGCTCCTGTGACTCCGGAGCACATGGTTTGGAACTGGGGAGTGCCCATGCCCAGTAGCAGGCCGCCCAACTGTCTCGAGCCATGGGAGCCATGGACATGGACCGAGCCACCGAGTCCGTAGTGGGCATTCGGTGATGAAAGTACGGGCATCAGAGTTTTATTGCATTGACAATCCAGGGTATGAGAGTATTATTTCAATGACAAGTATGGGCATCTGGGTTTTATTGCACTGACAAATCTGGGTATGTGAGCATTATCTCAGTGACAAGTATGGGATTCCGAGGTTTATTGTGTTGACAATCCAAGGTATGCGAGTATTATGTCACTGAGAAGTATGTGCTTCCGAGGTTTGTTCGATTGACAATTGTGGGTATGCGAGTATTATCTCAGTGAAAACTATGGGCTTCCGAGGTTCATTGCATTGACATTTCTGGGTATGCAAGTATTATTTCAGTGACATGAATGGGCATCCGAGTTTCATTGCATTGACATGACTGGGTATCGAACTATGGGCATAGAACTATTATTTCAATGACAAACATGGGTATATGTTGTTCAATTGTGTCACATTTCCAAGCACAAAAGTAATAGGTAATTGACAACTATGGGCAGTTCATTATTATTTCATTGACAACTATGGGCACTACATAATTGTTCATGTGGCTAGTCTGGGCATGGGAGTCATGTTCATGACCCAAGTATGGGCATTGTTGAATGATTTCAGGAACTACTACCCAATCCACTCTTGATCTAACCACTTTGGATCCAGGACACTGCACAGCCAGAGCCAGTGGCACAAGTCGCATCCACATCCCTGCCGTCCTTGACATCCCATTGCATCAAAGAATGTTTCTTCATCGGCATGAAGAAAGTTGACCTCTTCGTCTTCTTCGTCTCCTCCCCCGTACAAGACGTCTTCCCCATGTCTTTCCTCTCCTTTTGCTTCACTCATGTAGGCATCCATTGGAGATGCGACGTTGTGTGTCGTTGTACAATGGCACATGCCTACATATCTTGTACTTGTTGGTTGCCACAAGTAGGAATACAGTGTCTAACACACGAATGTCGCACCAACTCCCATGAGGAAGATGACGGTCAAGTCTGCTTGGTCACATGTACTCATGTTTCTGATTCCTTGTGACAATTGATTGAAAGAGAATGAAATGAACGTGTGTAGAGTCTATATGTACACTTGGTAGGTGCTTTAGGCACATACTTTGGAATAAAATATGTGGACACCATTGTAAACTACAATTTCATTCTTTCTGCCATTGTGCACTACAGCACATCCATAGTGCAACAAAGCTACCATTCCATTTGTGCTTTCTGGTAGTGAATTATTTTCACAGAAAAGGAATGTAGACTTCATTCTATATGGGGAGGGAGGAGTACACAAGCTCAGGCACTGGGCATTACAATTGTATGTCGCTAAGAGTTGAACAAAACCCAATGACACCACAACTGAAACCTAACCTAATACAGGAGTGCAATGCCGGGCCACTGGTTATTTGGCATACACCTCCTCTTGAGGAACTTCACTTTGGTCATGTCTGCATAGCACATGCATGGAAAGAATAACAATGTTAGGAAACATGTATGAACTTCAAAGCACAGTTGCGGTAATGAAATGGCAATGAAAACTACTTGACCCTGACTCACCAAAGGCCGAAGGACCGGTTGATGTTGTCCACCTTGGCATGGAAGGCCATCCATTCCTCCTCGCGGTCATCGGCATCATTGTGGTTGACCCATTCCTCGTCACTGGACACTGAGACGGGGTCGACGACCTCCTGCCCCCCCTCCCCCCCTCCTCCTCCTCCTCCTCCTATTCCCCCACTTGCCCCCCTTCAACCCCCTCCTCGCCCTCTTCCTCCTCCTCGTCCCCCCCCTCCTCCTCCCCCTCCTCATCCTCCTCCTCCTCCTCCAACTCCGCCTCCTCTTCGGCAGTGAGTGCATCATCCGTCTCATCCCCTGAGTAACCCATGGCGTCCACGTTTGTCCGGCAGGAGGCCCTCATGCGACGTTCTGCATCTAGCATCGGCAACGCGTGCAGCCGCCATCTGCTCGGGGTTTGGGGCCTCCATGTTAGGGCATCTCTGCCGGACATGGCCTTGCTTGCCACAGCGGGCACAAATGCGCCGTCTTTTGATCTTGGTGTACCTGTCCAAGCGCACGGTGGTTGGACGCCCGCGCCCCCGACTTCGGCCCGGCTGCTTCCACTTCGGCTCTGCCCGCCTCACCTGCCGCACCTTTGGCAATGGGAACGGGGCGTTATAGGTCCGCTTGTAGCTCAGGTTCAGGTAGCCGAAGTCGACGTACGCCACGGGGTTCAGCGCGTTCTCCAGCAGGAGGCTGCACGCATGCGGGCACGACACCCCATACTCCCGCCAGCGCCCGCACGAGCAGTCTTTCGTGGTGAGATTGACATCGCATGGAGTGCCGTTACGAGGCACTGCTGTGCCACTTTGCCATGGTCCGGTCTCGTCCCCATCCAGGTCCAGTGAATACTCCCTGCTGCGGTCACAATTGTTCTTCGCCTTCAGGTAGAGCGCAAGTGCGACACTGCCCTGGGCGTCGTGTGCCATCTTCCGCCGAATGTGCCACATTCTCTGCACGAATACGTGCAGATTGACGAAACAAAAAAATGGATACATCTTCCGGAGCTCCACCAGCTTGCCATTGAGCTACTCCATGGCGTTGCTGGTGGTGTGCCCACAGCAAGGAACAGGGCAGAACAGCCTACTCCAATGCTCCTTTGGGATGCCGGGCTCTCCATTCTTGCTCAGAAGGTAATCCACTGCCCTTGGCACTATGCGGCGCATCTCGGACAGGCAGGCATCCCAATCCGCCTGCGTCGTTATGTGCGCCAGCTTCCAGAAGAGAGCGCCTGACCTGCCCTGGCACAGAGATTGCACGTTGCACATAAGGTTCCACGTGCATTACGTGTGTGTCGCCCCGGGTAGAATGTCCTCGACGGCGTTGGCCAATCCCTTCTCGCGGTCTGAGATGATCGTTGTTCCTTCCTGTGCGGCGGTGGGGTACGCTGCTGCCACCAACTCAAAAAACCAGCTCTTGTTGCGCTCATCTTCCCCAGACACCAAGGCATAGGCAGCGGCCATGGTGTTGTCATTTCAGTCAAAGAATTGCATGATGAGGAGTAACTGCAGGTGGCCGTTTTTCAGGTGTGTACCATCCATGACGAGGACCCGCCTGGTACACTCAAAACCTCTACTGCAAGCACCGGGAGCGACGCAAACTCGGTCGAAGGCGCCCGTGACACGGTCTTTCTCGGCTTTCGCAATGGCCAGCGGGTGGACCCTGAACACCTGCATGAAATAGCATTTTCAACATGTTTAGTCCCTAAACTATGACATGGCTGAAGCCTTACAAAATGAGTAGACAAAACCAAAGCGGGAAAACGTACCTCCTCCACGTAACCCGGGAATATGCTGCACGAGTCCGACTTCTTGCCGTAAATCTTCTCCAAACATGCTTTCTTCGCACGGTACAGGGTGGTGTAGGGGACCTTCGTGTTGGCGACTTCTGTTACGACCGCTTACAGCGCATTGGGCTTCACAGAGGGGTCCTTCACAATGGTGCTCTCAATCCGCCGTGCAACCCACCTCATGGAGCGCACGAGGTTACCCCGGCCGAGTCCAGGGTCACAAAGGTGGCCATCCACGAACGACGTCATATTCACTGCTACGGAAGTCTTGGAGTACGCAGCATGTTCGATCCAAGGGCACTTCTTCGTCGCATACTGCTCGCACCGCGCCACAAAGCGAGTGCGGTCGCTTTTCAACCACCCGAGCGCCATGCGGTTGTGAACCGTATACTCTTCCACGACGGCTTTGCAAGCGGCCATGTTCTCGTATGTTGAGCCACCGTGGAAGTCCACCACAACCTTCCGCTTCTTCGGGGTAGTACGTGGGGTGGGGTCCGTGATGCGGGCGGAGGCAGCCTTCACCATGGCGTCGGCTGCCTTTGCCTCATCGTCAGACCCGACGGGCAGGCCCTTGGTCGAGTGCACACGCCCGCCTACACGGGACATCTTGAGGGGACCCTCAGCTTCAGGACATGGGGCCCCATGGACTACAGGGGGCAGTGCATCGTTGTTCTCAGCGGTGGGTGTCTGGCACATCAAGCACGGATCACTTGTCAAGTCATCGTCGCTGTCGTCCGGTGGGAACTAGGATGATGTGAGAGCTCCGCCACCTCTCTGGTGCGTGGTCCCCGCCATCGGGAGACATCACGGACACCTTGTTAAAAAAAATGGCTTTATATAACTAGGATACCCTCGGTTGTCTCGCATGCACCGTCAACGAGGCCGCCATGGGCATGAGGAACATCATCGACGTTTTGATGCACCACAATGCACTGTAAGGCGAGAACCCCCCACAAGCCGCAACTCTTGACGTGGACTAGAAAATAGTTTCCACCATTAGGTATGACTGCATCCATGGGAAGCACGTGGTAGCCGTGCACGATGGGAGGTACATAGCGACTCGGGAAACCGACAGAATGTGAAACCTGACAGGTTGTCAAAGGCAGGTACGAATGCGCTGAAACACAGGGACGTATTTCAGGGGAACCAATGTGCAATATATTAAACTTCGAGGATCCTTCGACAAACGGACTGAGATGACGCAATCGGCTTTATGATGTGCTGCTCGTTTGTACAAGCCGAAGAGTTGCATTATCGTATGCAAGACCCCCATCATGAAGGCATAGGAGACCTAGCGAACCACGTCAAATTCTTTCCATATTACGCGTACGACCGTCGACGATAGTCGTTTCCCTATGGTTGCTGAAATGTATGTCAAATGAGTTAAAACCATGAAACATACCCCAGTGATCATTGATTTCGACGACTGACCTGAAGCATAACTTTTTCGACGAGATGTTTTGCACTTTGTAATTGTTTAGGGTGTACGTTTAAATTCGTAAAAAAAGGGGGGATAGTACGTTTATTTCGACAATGGGGTTATGTTAGTTTTTTTATTTCGGCGATTATTCTTCAGTTCGTGCTTTCGAACGACGGATTCAAACGTTGAGCCGTTCGTCATTCGCGCGCGTCTACCACATCGCGGCGCACGAAATCTTTTCCATTGGCCAAACTATCCAATGACTGTTGTGCAAGGACCGCTGTCCAGCGGCGCGACATTGTGCATGTTGTTTGCCATATTCTGGGCAGTTGATGTGGACACCTCACTGCCTCTTCGCACACTTGAACACCACGTACCAACAATCCTGTCAACCTCCTGCACCTGCCCCACTATGGACCGTTTCCTCACCAAGGTTTCGTCGGAGGAGCGCACAAGGCGCCTCATGCAAGCACCGAGGCACGGGCCACCCGCTCGTATGCCCATCCCACGTAGGCCTGTTGGCCGGCCTCACAAGGTCAGGACGTTGACGTTTGACGACAGCGAGAGCCCTCGGTCGACTCCTGAGGGATACTCGATGTATCCCAAGGATGCGCCCGCTCGCCCAACGCCCCTCTCCCTTCCCTTCAACGTTCCAGTGGTGATTGTCGAACCTGACAACCGGCAACGCAAGGTTGCCGAGACATGCACCATCTGTCCAACAGCTCCACGCGTGTGGATTTTCTCCCCTGGCGCTGGACCTTCGCGGATTCCACCTGTCGCTCACTCTATGCCCCTGCCTCAGGTGGACCCTGTTCATCGCACACCAACAGCAGCAGAGAAAAGCAAGGCGAAGGCCTGTTCCCCTCCGAAAAAACGCCATGACCCCCCGCACAAACGTTTGGGCATTGGGAGATTGGTCATCAACGACGGATATCTGCCAGAGGGCAACAAAGATTACGTTCCGTCGACTGACGCTGCAAACAACATCGCCCCTGCCGCACCGTCAGATGATTCATCCGACGATAGTAACATCAGCAGCAGCAGCAGCGAAGACGGGCAGTCCAGCGACGACAGCACGGACACTGAATGCCTCCAACTCTCAGTGTCCCAAGCGAGTACAACGGGGTCATCCTCATCTATTTCCTCGAAGAGAGGACGCTACTGTGACTGGTTTGGAAGTGGCCACTTCCAAACCATTTACAAAGCGTACAAATCCTATCCATCAGCGTACGCAGCAGTTCAGCATTTGAAAAAAACATTTCGAACCCCGGACGGCTACTGCGTTTTTGACCGACTTGCTGCCATCACTGTCCACGGCTGGTTTGTGGAGGGCACGAAAGTGCTAAGACCACAGTACGCACATGCCGTCATCGCCAGCATTGCTGCTTCTCCATCGGCTCCAGTGAACGAGAAGAAGCGCAAACAGGGGTGTACAAGCAGGCGTGCGTGGATGGAGGATAAGCCAGAGGTCGTGGCTGAAATAAGAAAAAGCTGACAGCTACGAGAGATGCAGGGCATGGCCTTAACTCGAAGGGCATTCGCCGCAAGATTCGAGGCATCGTCGCTGTTCATACCTCGAGCGCATGGGACTTTGTGCGTTCAGTCAAGCATGGGTGCTCCGGTTCATCCGTATGGAGCTTGGATGGTCATGGCGTTCGGCGACAACAGCCGCGCAGAAGGTGCCGTCCGACTGGGAGGAGCAGGTCCTCACCATCCACCGCCGTGCGGCGTGCATGGTCACGCTCTACGGCATCGTCCCCTTTATGGTGCTAAACGCGGATCACACCGGCGTTCAATTGCTGCCTGCCGCTGGTCACACGTATGCACCATGCGGCGCTGATGACGTGGGAATCGTCGGACTTGACGACAAGCGTCAAATCACCGCTGTCGCCACGTCGTCGATGAATGGGACGCTGCTCCCGATGCAGCTGGTCTTTAGCGGCAAGACACATCGCTGCCTGCCACGCGGAGAGAGCGCCACTGCCCTGACGGACGACGGTTGGCACTTGACCTTTACGCCGACACACTGGGCCAACGGCGACACGACGCGAGAGTGGGTGCGGTACATCGTGCACCCGTACTACAAAAAAACATGTCGGGAGCTAGGTGTCCGTGAGGGTGAGGCTCACCTTCTTCTCGTGCTGGACACTTGGCGTCCGCAGTGTTGTAGGACTTTCCAGGATTGGCTGCGAGAGAATTTCCCTTACATGCACACAGTCTATATTCCGGCAGGTTGTACTCCGAAGGCACAACTTGCTGACGCAGGCATCATTCGACCATTTAAGAGCAAGCTAGAGGAGTTGTTTTCTGAGTGGGGCACGAAGAGGTCGATGGATGGGGGAAGCATGCATCTCGGTGTGCAGGTGTTGAAGGAGGCATCATGCGGCTGGTTCCATGCTGCGTGGGAGTATGTGTGCGATGCTGAGCCTATGGTGAAGAATGCGTGGGTTCGATGCAACTTCCCTCGCGTGCTCGATCCAGCGTGTCAGAGGGCTGCTGCACCATTCGCTGGCAAACTGCTCTTCCATGATGACACTATTGTTGAGGATGACTTCATTGTGTGATTCTACTATGGCATGCCATGTACTTTTCCAGTGATGCGGAAAAAAATATGTGTATTCGCTTACTGCAATTTTGTCTGATAGTGATTGCATCTTTAATGAAGCTAGTGTGGCACACTAGAGACGTAAACGCTCCGCCTAGCCATTCCTACACTTAGAAAAAAAATCACTACGTGAACAAGATAAAAGAGTTGATGAACCCAGCCATATAAAAAGGCAAAACATGGCAGTGGTACCTTAATTTTGATGATTGAACTCTGGAATTACTTAGGTGGTATGTTTGAATTCGATGAAAGTTCATTTTTGACAGATTTCAACCAGCAAAAAATATGTTGATATCGAAATCAACGATTACTGGGGTATGTCAAGCGTGCCCATGACTGACACTTATCGGGGGCACAGATGTCATATCGTTTTCAAGTATGGGTACCGCTATCATTTCGATTCCGACTATGGACGCCGCATGCGTGTCGGTTTCGACTTTGGACACCGCCGTCGGTTCGCTTTCAACTATGGGCATCGCGGATCTATCGACCGAAACGATGGACATATAATAACGGGTGAAATAGCTCAGATACCCATAAAACGCGAAGTGTGACTCTCATCCGCCTGTCGTTCGGAGGGAAAGTAACGATTTGCCCATGGTTTGGAAGAAAAACAACCATCCGCCCACCATGCATTACAAAAGCAACCATCCGCCGAGCCTCCTCAACAAAATCAACCAGCAGCCCACCCCTTTCTTCATGCTGGATCTCAGCATGTGTTATGGACTGGACATGGAAAAAAGTGCAATGGTGCATCCGTATGAGACATACTGAATGACAAAATCATGTCATGCATAGATGCTACATGGTATGTGGCGAGAACACGACTTTTTTTTAGCGTTTCTTGGTTCCTAAGGTATATTCTGTTCAATGTTGGCATATGTGTTATTTTATGTACGACATTGTCATACGGTGAAAATGCCGATTACCCCCTGTTTTGTCACCCTTGACCCTCATCCACCCCTCCGTCGGAACAATAAGCCTCATCCGCCCCTCCGTCGGAACGATAAGCCCCGTTCGCCCCTCCGTCGGAGAGATAAGCGTGATCCGCCCCTCCGTCGGAGCGATAAGCCTGATCCGCCCCTCCACCAACACGATAAGCCTCATTCACCCCTACCCATGAACAATAAGCCTCATATACCCCTCGAGCGGGTTTTGACGTAGAACCGTTGAAAGAGTTAGAAAATGAGCCTAATGTACCCATGGTGTGTGATGTGACGCAACACTACCAGCGTAACGGAACCTTATCGTAGACACCTGCTGTCGAACGTAAGTGCTTGGGTCTGCGTACAGGCTCGGCATGGTACCGTTTCGGCACCTGCGCCTCCCTGCTTCGGTGTGCGGTCGGCCACACATGATGACTGATTCTTTTCAAATACACTGCCCGTAGTCATGTCATTTGCGATTTCAAACCCGTACGTATGCACTGCATGTATAACTGGTTTAATCGCATTCGATTACTTCCTTCTCCCGTACTTAAGAGCACAATGAGAAAACCCTCTTGCGATATGTCCAATGTTCAAGATACGCGTCCTCTGCCATCATTGCAGCGCTGGGGTGGCTGACCAGAACCGCTGCATGGTCCTCGTGGAACCGTGATAACCCCCCCCCCCCCCCCCCGCCATGGATCACGGAACTGCGGTGGCGGAGTGGGCAAAGATAAAGTGCGCATGGGACATCATCAACCCAAATACACCCGAGGACCCATACACCATGTGTTGGAAGTTGGGCATGAAAGCATATCATGCTCGCCCGTTGTTGTGTCCACCCAATTGGGCGCCATGGATGTCGGTATGGCCACTTCCATATTCGCGGTTGTGATAAACGTCATCCCTTACCTCATGTCTTGTGTGATCTTCATAACCAAATGTAGGGCAATGTGGAATGAAGTGTTTGCATGAAAATGAACAATGTACCACCCTTGTCCTGATTATTAGTGTGCATGAAAGTAACTGAATGTCCTCTACTTTAGGCTACTTCTGAACGTAGTAATGACAATTATAGCAGTCAAATGAGGACATTTCATGCGCACAATTACACCATTTTACTGGATGCTTTGGGCTCAAGTACTTTCAAGTTTCATGTTCAATATGTCCCCCTCATAGTTATTATAGTAATCAACATAAGAACCGAAAGGTCACCTCTTCAGCGTACATATGGTAAGGATGTCCAGCAATGTAGCATCCTGACTAGGACACTTCATGAAGAATGTACCAATGAAATCATTTGTTCCTTCCTGAAGAAATGATGTACTTACTTCCCATGAGGTGGTTGTGCAATCTATAACAAACAGTCTCATGTGGTCTTTTGTAAAGTGGGTTGTCAAGGTTATCCTTCACGGAGGATGACAAGTATTTCTGCTTTTCTTATGATGATCAAAGTGAGGCATTCATTTTAGTGCTATGAACAGTCTTTCCGTTTGTAGTATTACCTTATCAACATTCATAAGTACACTTCACCTACTTCTGGCACTACTTCTTAATGAAGTTGGCACTTCAAATGACCAAACTTGCACAAGGGACTTAGCTTGAGTACAATCAATTAAGTAAATGTCAAACACTAAACACCAGACACAGTGAACGTGGGGTACGTAACATCCTCGAAGAGTTCACGATTCAATCCCCGGAGAAAGTGAAGAATGTCACAGACAGGACACAGCTGCTCCCATGGCTGACAGTGTTCAGCATCGTAGAATACCTCGGCCTGCGTGTCTGAATGTTGGCCGCCACGTCTACTTTTCGGAACATGCACACCACTGGCCCCCCTCCACACATGCAATGAAGTACTGTGTCTAAGCCTAACCCTGACCTTCTGCCTAACCCGAAACCCCCCTCTCCGGGTGAACTGTGAGCCGCCTCTCACTATGGTTTGTTCAATCTCCATAGTCCAGCATACTTCATCCTGCACATGAAGAAAACCAAGTATTAGTCATGAGAAGCACATGAGGCGAGTTGCATGAAAGTTTCTATAAGAGGGCACGAGGACAAAGAAAACAAGTACGTACCTCACTCTGCCTCCTCTGGCTCTTCCTCGTACATCTCTTGCCACTCTCTCTCCTCCTCATCCAACTGCTAGGTGTGCTCATCCTGCGTCACCGTCTCACCATCATCACCAACAAGAGGGGAGTATGCACCAGAGTTATCACTTTCAGCACCAACATCATCATCATCCTCTTCATCAAGGGGCGGAGCCTCGGGATCGTACTCCACGTTGCCACTGGCATACGCTGCAAGTATGTGGAGCCAGTTGCACGTGCCTCCAAGGCTGCTGCGGCCTGTGCAGCAGCAGCCTCTAGACCTCCATCATACCCCCTTGCTGCAGCCTGTGCAGGGCTAGGAGCAGGCTGGTTTTAGCAGCGTGTCCTGGTGTGGCCTTTTTGCCCACACCGTGGGCAAATGAAGTCTTTCTTGCGTAGGGTCTCACGGTCTTTCCTTGCGCTGTGCGGTCGTCCCTTCCCTCGCCTTGGTCCCGGTTGCAGCCACAGTGGTTCGACGGGCACAATGTTCTTCACCAGTGGAGAGGGGATGGGGTTGTTGTATGCCCGTCGAAACGCCATGCGCGTGAGTCCAGGGTCGACAAGGTTCTCTGCGTTGATGCGCTTCACGAGCAGGAAAGCGCATGCATGATGAAATGGCATTCCGAACTCCTTCCACCAGCCACAACTACAAGTTTTCTCAAGGAGGTCTACCCGTCGGAGATTGTTGGTTGGACCATCCACTGTTGCAGTGTTTGGGCCCTCCTCAGTCACAGTGTACTCACGTGCCACTGCTAGGCAGTTGAGCAGGTGGTTGGCTTGCGCAGGGGCCAAGGAGGTCTGCACAGCTTCAGCCTGAGCACGCCGAGCACAAAACATGCGCTGCACAAAGGGCAGGATGCTCACAAAACAGTAGTATGGATACATTTTGCGGTGCACGGCGATGCGTGCGTTCCAGCTCTCTGCTGCGTTGGAGGTGGTGTGGCCCCCCCTGCCTAGAGGACAGTGGAGACGTGTCCATTTCTCCAGAGGTACACCCCCGACCACAGTCCCATCCTCATTTGGCCTACCAAACAGATATGCGTAGGCAGATGCACTCACTTGCCGCAGATGGGTGGATGCCTTTTGCCACTGGTCGACATTCAGTGCATGCGCACACTTCCGTGCCCAGTGTGCGGCTTTCATCCCGTAGGAAATGCGAATGGTCTCGCGCAAGTGCCATGCGCATTACGTGTGTGTAGCACCACTTAGGTACTTCTTCACCGCTATGCGGACGAGAACGTCCGCCATGTGGATGTTCTCGTCCTCGGTCGGTGCCAGTGCCCACGCCATGGGCACTGTGTGGTCATTGGCGTAAAAAAATTGGGCAAGCAACAGAGTTTGCTTGTACCCATTTTTCAGAAAAGTAGCATCCATGGTCAAAATGCGGCGACTGTGTTGGAAGCCAATCCTGGCAACTCCTGGAGCGACAAAATCCCACAGAAATGCACCATTCTTGTCCTTGTGTACGACAGCGTGGGTGCCTGGGTCAACGCGTCTCAGCTGCACGCACGAAATGGATATACACATGTCAATTGACATGAAACATACATGACCACACAATTTTTGAAGGTTTCAAGCATTCATGTGTGCGCACCTCGTCAACGTAAGACGGAAAGAGACTCCACGTGTCGGTTTTCTTGCCCATCAGGTTTTCCTTGGCCTGTGTCTTCGCGCGGTAGAGCGTGTTGTTGGAGATGTTGATGCCGGTCCGTTCAAGGAGTACCTGCCGCAGGGTGGCTGTTGACGCTGTGGGGTCGCGCTGCAGTGCCTCGCCTATTTTGCGGGCCACCCATCCCTTCTGGCGGGCTGGATTGCCGCGGCCAATCTAGGGGACACACTTGTGTCCGTCGGTGTAGTGGGACACAGTGACGGCACCAAACTTGCTTGTCACACAAGCACGTAGGAGCCAGGTACAACCTTTGTTCTTCGCCTCGGCGCACGTCACGTGGAATCTGGTAGGCTCACTGTACACCCACTTAAGTCCGAAGCGGTTGTCAACTGCACGGGCGGCGTCCATGTTGTCGAACATACCCTCTGCCAGCTCCTTCGGCGTCCCCTTCTGCTTCTTCGGGCTGTGGCATGGTTCATTGTCCGAATCACCTTTCCATGAAAGCATAGCAGAGAATGACATGGGAAAGAAGGGGTTTACAATGCAGTCCAGGCAAAACCAAGCAGAGGAACCTGTACTTCCATCCACTGTCTCCGTCTTCCTAAAAAAGCAGACACGGGATGCATCATGGGCACAAAGTGAGCATTACCAAGGTGGCCATGTGGCATGGACAGGACGCGACGGCACCCCATGCTAAACCTAACCGATCCAACTTCCCGGACATCGGGGGACCCGGGAGCACGGGGTGGTTCATCCGGGAGTTGGTTCTGTGGGAGGACGTCCCACTCATCCAACCGCCGGGACCACCAATCATCGTTCCAATCCCGAGTCAACCAAAACATAACATCTTCAAACGCGCCTGATGGGTTGTTCGGCGGTGGGTTATCGGGGTACCACTGCGGTGCAGGTCCCTCAACAGACCGAGGAGTATTCTCGTGAGGACTTGGTTGCGTGGCAACGAGCCACACGCGTTCTTGGAAAGCCATCCGAAACGGTGGGTATTTCATCCACAAAACAGGATCCTATTTATCCCATCTACCCTCCTCATTAGGCTTACCGGCGTCCTCTACGACTTGGTCGTCCAGCATTCCGGATTCACAAAGGATGCAGCAGTAGAAGCAACATCATTAGAGGGAGCGGTGACGGCGTCAACGACGACGACGCAACACTGAATGACACTGGATGAAACTCCAGAGGTACCCTACCGAAACATGTGGTGCAAGTGGCGGACAATCCGAGGATAGGTGTACACGTAGGATGAGGGCACTGTCCGCCGATACCCCTCTTGATGCACATACTCTGCCACTGTAGTGCATGTCATCCACAGTCCGCCTGCAACTAATGTTACACCATGCTTTTGGGTGCCTAACGGCATGCCCATAGCCACCGGCGGTTGAAACGATGTGACAGCGACATGCGCTCGGCAGCTCGTCATGGCGTGCCGCGGAAGTTGCAACACGGACAACTGTCAAATGGTCAAGCGGTGCAATGTAATTGGCCCGCTTATCGCTTGCTGCGCTGGCCATACAGCTGTTAGGCACGGCATGACGTTTGGATGCCAGTGCATGAACCTTGCCAGCTCAGGGCCGAGGATCCGCAGGGAGTGTTTCGATGTGACGAGGACATTGTATGTGCTGGTAAGACGGCCATGCAGGCGTGCGGTGTGTGGATTGACGGAAACCCGGACTCGTTGAAATATGTTGAGAACGAGAGCATGCCCCCAGTAAACGAGCACATGGAGCACGCTGAACCACACATTTTCAAGTACTGAAACATTTTCATTGTCGACTTCATACTAAACCGTAAGTCTCGAGTACATGCATGCCACGTGGTTGTACAAAATGAGGACCAAATTATGGGAAAAGTAAAACAATAATACTAGGACACCCTTCTCCGGTAGAAAAATGAACCGTTTGCCGTCACATTACGACTTCCACAATTGCAAGGGGTATCTGGGGCTTATTGTTCATGGGTAGGGGCGAATGAGGCTTTTCGTGCTGGCGGAGGGGCGGATCCGGCTTATTGCTCCGACGGAGGGGCGGAACAGGCTTATCGCTCTGACGTAGGGGCAAATGGGGCTTATCATTCTGACGGAGGGGCGGATGAGGCTTATCTTTCCGACGTAGGGGCGGATGGGCCTTATTGTGCAAAATTTGGGGTATATAGTCACTTCGCCCATTGTCATATGCGTTTTTTTCTGTGCGACATTGTCATATGTGTTATCTTGTGTGCGGCATTGTCATATGCGGTGTTTTGTGTGCGACATTGGCGTATCAGCTATATTGTTTCGAAAACTGGGTATATCGTGATCGAATCCTACAACAACTCCGTCCAACCCTAAAACCCTGAATGTAATCCGCGACGGGGTTTGACTAAGGTTTGAGAGTGAAACCCTTCTGGTTTGCGATGAAAAAAAGAACCAAAAGAATTATCGTTTCTGCTCCATCTCGAAAACGGGTGTTTTCGCTCGATCGCGATCGAGCGATGAGCACTTTGTTTTTTACATGGGTTCGGTCACAATATACCCAGTTGTTGGAGCTATATGGCTGATAAGCCACTGTAGCACACAAAAAAACGCATATGACAATGCCACACAAAAAATAACGCATATGAGAATGTCGCATAGAAAACAATGCATATGACAATGCCGTACATAAAACAACGCATATGCCAACATTACACAAAAAATACCTTAGGAACCCAGAAACGCTAAAAAAATGTCATGTTCCCCCCACATACCATGTAGCATTGATGCATGACATGATTTTTGTCATTCAATATGTGTAAGACGGATGCACCATTACACCTTCTTCCATGTCAGGTCCAAAACACATGCTGTGATCCAGCATGAAGAAAGGGGTGGGCAGCTGGTTGATTTTGTTGCGCAGGCTGGGCGGATGGCTACTTTTGTAACGTATGGTGGGAGGATGGTTACTTTTCATCCGGACCACGGGCGGATCGTTACTTTTCTTCTGAACGACGGGCGGATGAGAGTCACACTTTGCATTGTATGGGTATCTGAGCTATTTCACCCTTTTTTAATTGTTGGACACGCAAACACCCTAGTTTGATTAAGGGTTTTATGTTTATCGTGGGCTCCGCCCGCGCAAAACATACAAAACCCTAAATCAAACGAGGGAGTTTGAGTGTCAAGAGAAAAAGAAAAAACAAAGTGCTCATCGCTTGATCGCGATTCTCACGTGGGAGCAAGAATATTGAGGGGGATCGACATGCCCCACCTCGCTTCGCCTGATCAGCTGCGCATGTTGCTGATCGAGCATGGTGAAGCGAGTGGGCAGGGTAGACTTATTTTTTAATTCGCTGGGTAGGGCGTTCCTTACCCCCTCGCGGATTGGGTACAAGGGTTATTATGCCCCTGTTTCAATAGAATTTAAAGAGCACGATATTCTTATGTCACAACAAACTGGTCTGTTGTACACGTTCATCGGAATTAAGCTCACACATCATTTATTCTCTTCCTGATCTCTAGTTATCTTACAAGAGGCTTTCATCTCCGAACATTCATTCTACCATAACCACCATGAGACAGAGGAGGTAAATTACACTGGCACCAGTGACCGTTGCAACCGTCTGTGCAACGAGGTCACTAGTGAGAAACTGTTGGCAAGCTTCCTAAACTTACTACTGCTGATGTGGCCACACTGTCCAGTCAGCTGGCGCACTAGCAAACAAGCACGTGCAAGAACAGCAACAGTCAGGCTAGGGAGACGCGCAGAGTCTCATGAACTCGAATAGCTTAGTCATGCCGAGAGAAATGACAACTGACAAGAGCTAGAAATGCTAGGCAGCAGGTTGGGGTAGCAACGTTATTGATGAAACGTGTGGGCTTCCACGCTTGTTGCTTAGTCTGCTGGCCCCTCAGTCTGCAGCTCTAGAGTCTAAGTCTGGATGCTATCAGTTTGTTACTCGGAAACGCGAGCACCAGTGTTAGCGCCAGAAAGTAGCTGAAAACTGAGAGTGACTGATTAGGAATGAAGAATAAAAAACAATGGGAGACCCCTCCAAATTCTAGCTCCCTCCTAGCCCAGTAGAGCTTGTTACTCAGCTAACCAACCAATCAGAAAATAGACCTAGACCCATTTTCTTGGCTAATTCCTAGATCGCCCCCATTTTCAGCGGACCATGTCTGAGACGCCCCCGTTTCGAGAACAACTGGCTAGGTCGCCCCCATTCCGAAAACGTCTGGCTAGTTCGCCCCCACTTTTTCATTAGTTTCCCAGCTTGCCCCCATTATGAGAATTATGGCTATGTCGCCCCCATAACTTCAACGAAACATCGAGGGTTTGGGGTTAGGGATGTCGACATCGGCAGAGCCTCGTAAGAACGTCATCGCGAGGCGACCACATTGTCACTGAAACAACGTAACAGGACCCTAATTCTGCAAGTCGACACGATAGCTTCAGGTCATCATTTGTATACGTTTGCACGTCTGGTTTGTTGTTGCAAATGGAATGAAAATGGCTTTCGTATTCGACACAATTTGACTCGGCATTGCTGAAATCATACATCAAGTCGATTGGTCGAGTACGGAGTTCCACGCCGAGAGTGGACGACGACCCAATGGGAAGACGTAGCCCCACCCGGGCGGATATCTGACGATGTGTCGCATGACTGTGTCATGTTCCCAGCGTTGCACGGTTCATGCGCGTTGCCCATGTCCACGTGGACTCGGGCAGCTTCTTTCTGCCCGTCCGACGTTGCAGCCGCACGTTTCAAAGTATAGGACAAGTAGTCGGACCGGGTTTGCGTCTCGAACGTTGGCATGTACCAATGAAGAGTTCCGTCCTTGAACCTGTTCATTGTACTGGTTCGCACGATGAACAGGTACTATCGTGTGTACTTAAAGTGCTTCTCAGTCAGTCCACTTCGCTAAGTACCCACATAGGTTGACTCCACGTTCCATTGACATGGACACCGACGGATGTTAGAATGGCCCGACACATGAAGGATGGAGTAGGCCCATAGGGGACCCTGTGGAGGCTCATCGGGCATGGGTAGCATTGAAGGAGGAATGGGACCGGTATGTAGCACGCAACCGTGAGTTGGGCCACAAAGAACCATCATGGGCCAAAGCTCCTATGACTCCAGAACGCATGGCATGGAACTTGGGAATGCGCATGCCGAGTAGTCGTCCGCCAACCTGTCCTGACCCTTGGGAGCCGCGGGTATGGACTGAGCCACCGAGTCCGTAGTGGCCCCTGCGCATGGTACCGTTGTAGGTTTTTGGCCAAATCATATCCAATTTGCCCCCTTCATGCAGGCGCATCTGACTTTCATTTATGATTTTCATGTCCCTCATGCCCTCCACGAACAGTGTTAGTGATGAAGAAATCTGCCGGTTCCTTTCTACATGGCCCTTCATGTTCGGCTATATAGCATACATTATGACAAAATCATGTATGGAGTACCGACGGTCGAGTACATTGAGGTAAGATTTCTGCAAAATCATTTTTGGAGTACCCATCGTCATTTCTGGAGTACCCACAGTCCAATACATTGAGGAAGGATTTCTACAAAATCATGTCTGGAGTACCCATTGTCATGTCTGGAGTACCCACAGTCCAATACATTGAGGCAAGATTTGTGCAAAATCATGTCTGGAGTACCCATTGTCATGTCTGGAGTACCCACAGTCCACTACATTGAGGCAAGATTTTTGCACAATCATGTGTGGAGTACCCATTGTCATGTCTGGAGTACCCAAAGTCCAATACATTGAGGCAAGATTTCTACACAATAATGTCTGGAGCACCCACTGTCATGTCTGGAGTACACACAGTCCAGTACATTGAGGCAAGATTTATGCAAAATCAGGCCTGGGTTGCCCATTATCATATGTGGAGTACCCAGTATCATGTGTGGTGTACCCGGAATCTTGTCTGGAGTACCCACCCTATGACATTGTGCCTAGGATTCTACAAAATGACTTTTGGAGTACCCACTTTTCATGTTTGGAGTTCCCGGGATCTTCTCTGGTCTTTCCACACTCCAGTGCATTGTGCCAACAATTCTACAACGTGGAAGCTAGGGTACCCATAATGATGCATTAGGTCATGGAGTGTCAGGGATATTGCACTCCACTCTGAATATCTTATGCTTCCGTTGTACTAGTGTAATGTATTCACCTAGTGGATGTCATGAAACAGATAGTTGCATTCAGCCCTCACCCTCACATGCTTTTCCTAGCATTTTGCGTTAACGTTTTAGAGTGGGTCACTTTTCACGTAATGTCCACTTACATGGTGGAAGAATAAGACATACATGATACACATAACACAAGTAATCATTCGACTGCAACTGCAACACTCTCACATTAACATAAACAGTAGGCAACTTTTGGTTTGGTGGTTAATGTGACCATTCCACTAAGTACTAGGAAGTCTGCATCCAGCTTGTGAGCATCAGGTTTTCACACACATTTCCATTAAAATGCAATCAATACATTGAATGAAAAGGCGACTATGTACGAAAGCCTTAGGTCCATATGGAAGACAATGGAGACAGGTCACATGAGGCAATCCACTCTTGCACGTACACCGACAAATTGTGCACCCAACGCATAACGTTGCATGCTGCACAAGGGCACTGATCTCCACACTCTAGGGCATCATAGAACACCTCCACTGGTTGCCCATGTGATATCTGACCACAATAATCCCCCTCCACATGCACACGCTGCAATCTAAACCGCCCCTAACAGACAGTCCCCTTCTAGTGCTTTAGGATCTAGACCTTGAGGATGCTTGGACAGGCACGAGTAGAATAGCCTTCTTCACCTGCAATCACAAAACAGGTACAGGTTAGTGATGAATGTTGTAGTGTGTGCAGATACAATACATAATGGCAATGCTTCGGAGTCATGTACCATAGTAATGAACATCTTACATTCACAAAGCTCCAGTGTCAGGTAACAAATCAATGTCTGGTAGCCCCATCTCGGGAACAAGCTCGCGGACCATGGCATACTGATGACGGAAAGCAGCCTCCTCTGCCTCATGCCTTGCCCTCCTAGTCTCTTCATCTAGGTCGTACTCCTCGTCTGAAGTGTCCGAATCTGTCCACTCTGAGGTGCGCTCACCTTCTGAGGCAGGCCTGGTGACTACGACCTCGTTGTTCCCCTCCTCCTCTGAACCTTCCTCCTCGTACTCATCCTCCTCCTCGCCCCCCTCCCGTCCCTGGCCGGTTGCAGTCTGCTCCTGCGTGAGGTCCCCCTCCTCAGGGGGCTCCTCAGTAGTTGCCGCTACAGTTGCTGCACTTGTATGTGCGCTTGTACCGGCTTCAGTATCGGCTGCATCCATGATGATTCCTGCAACATCCTCAGCGCCATTGGCTGTAGCAACCTGCTGGCCTTGCAGCTCAGCCGCGCGGGTCGCAGCCATGTGTGCTGGTGTTGCAGTGGGTGGGTTGTTGCAGCGTTTCATAGGGTGGCCCTTGTGGCCACATCGTCCACAGATGTGGTTTTCACGTAGTAGATCCCCCTGCCGCTTGCGTTTGCCCTGCGGATGGCCCACTGCACGTCCGCCAAGGGCCTGCCACCCAGGTCCCGGGGGGTCCCCCTCACGGTCTGGTTCCGGGGGGGCTGGCTTCAATGCCTTGAGGTTCACGCCCGACATGGGGTGGCCGTAGCAACGCTTCCACGCGGCGATGCCGTACGCCATGTCGGTGTAGTTTTCCGGTGTCACGCCGTTCTCTAGCAGCACAGCACATGCGTGCACACACGGAATGCCGAACTCCTGGTAGCGGCCACAGCTGTACTTTTGCATGCGGCAGTCCACCTACCGCGGCACACCCCGGCTCCCTGTCACCGTGTCCATAAGGTTCCCGGTGTGCACCACCTCGTAGTCTCGGGCCGCCAAGGAGTTATGTGTCAGCACCTTTCCGGGTGGGGTCGCCCACTTCCTCTCCACCTCGCTGCCCATGTTGATGTTGTGTGCTAGCTTTCTGCACATTGCAAACAGCTTCTGTATGAAGGGGTTGAGAATGGCAAAGCAGTGGAACGGGAACAACTTACATGCCTCGAGGATCCATGCGTTGAGAGATTCAGCAGCATTGCTTGTGGTGTGGCCGCCACATCCCGGTGGTCCGTGGAAGTGGCTCCACGAGCGCAAGGGGATCCCTCCCTGCTCGCCATTGCCGAACAGAAGCGTGCAGCGCCCTGGTTCGTCTGCACTAGGTCCATGCTCAACTTGTCGTATTCCTCTTGCTCATACGCGTGTGCCAGCCGCCAAAAGATTCCCGCTGCTGTCTTGCTGTACGTCACCTGGATGTTCTCCTTGATGTGGAACGTACAGTACTTGTGGTTGGCCCGAGGGAGGAGCTTCGGCATCGTTGCGAGGAGTCTTGCATCACGGTCACTGATGATGGTGGTGCCGCCTCCGCGCATGGTCCAATAAGCGTTAGACAGCTGGAGAAGAAACCACCCCCAGTTGTCCTCGTCCTCCTTGCTCACCAGGGCATAGGCCATTGGCACACTGTTGTTGTTTGCGTAAAAAAACTGGGCGATGAGAAGCACCTGTTTGTAGCCATTTTTGAGAAACGTGTCGTCGAGAGTGACAATATGCCGTACGTGAGGCCATGCTTTTTGGCATGCACCAGGCGCCACAAAACATCGACAAAAATGCTTTGCTCTCTTCTCCGCAATGGCAATGGTGTTAGGGTCGACTCTCATCAGCTGCATGTGCGGAAAAAGTACATCCAACAGTCAGTCTGGGAGCTGAAAGAAATTCCATCGCATGTGAACTTGACCGTCAGTCAAACAGGACTCACCTCCGCGCAATATGTGGGGAAACGAGCCCACAACATGGACTTCTCCCCCATGAATTCCTCTTGGGCCTTGTCCCGCGCCCTCCAGATGACCTGGTAGCCCACCTTCTCGTGTGTGACAGCTTTGACGACCGCACGCAGGGTTTTGGCGTCAGTGGTTGGGTCCCGGGCCACTGTGTCCTAGATATGTCGGAGGACTCATTTGGTTGTCCGCGCCGGGTTCCCCTTTGTCTGGCTCGGGGTGTACTTATGCCCCTCCACGTAGGAAGACACAGTGCAACTGTTGGACTTGCTCGACATGCAAGCACGGATTACCCACGGGCATCCATCGCTCTTGCGGTTGCGGCAGCGGACCACAATTCGGCCGGGTTCAGACATCTCCCACTTGAGGGCAAAACACTGCTCGACTGCGTAGTCCAAGATGGCGCAGCGGCACTCTTCCATGGTCTGAAACTCCATGCCACCCAGGAACTATGCACCATCACCGTCGTCATCTTCGTCCGAGGGGCCTACAAAAAAAACAACAACAGAGTCAGACACAGTGTTCATACATGTGGGACTGCGGGGTCACCTGCTGCCGATAGGGGCTTACGATTGTGCAACGGTATGCGGACTGTCCACGTACCACTGGGAGGGTAGTAGCGTTCCGGACTGACCCACACTGCTTTACCACCTTCGTATGTGACGGGCCTGGGGTCAGGGGAACTGGGGGTCATAGATGCCAACAATTCAGCTTCTTGCTGCTTCTCCCATTCGCCGCGCTCTCTCATGTCGTCATCCCACTCGGCAAATGACCGCACGTGCATGGGGTCGACAAAGTCGACCGTTGGGTCGGAAGTTAGGGAATCGAGGTAGTGTGGGCCAGGCGAGAGTTCATGTCGTGCGCTACGTGTGGCGTAGACGGTTTGCCGGGCTTCGCTCGGCGAACCGAGCGAAGTTAAGCCGACATGCGGACACAGTGAGGGCATGTTGGATGTAAAAATGGTGATTAAATATGTACCATGCCCCCATGATCCTGACTTACCGGGTGCGAGGATGCTGGCCGGCCCCATGGGAACGACGTGAGAGCGGGACGGGTGACGAGGACCTGCCTAGGTGAGAATGATGCAACATGCAACATAGAATGACGGGCGTGGGAGACCCCTGCCAGCTGCAGGCCACGGCGTCACCAGACCCGGGTACGCTCGTCCACGGTTGGAGGTGGGGGGGGGGGG
>SZWC01007281.1:34934-47455 GCA_023375785.1 Penium margaritaceum | reverse complement strand
GGGGGGGGGGGGAGGTTTACCCTACACCAAAGGCGTCTACACATTGGTGAAAGTACATTCCACCGTGGCACCAATGTACGTGGACTAGATTCATTCACATGTATAAGGTGCTGTTTTCATACGATCGTGGGGCCAACGGGAAATGCACATGTCGACGACGAACAATTGGAAGGAGATGGCAAGCAAACGCCGACTACTCGGAAGCGGCACGGAAGATAAATCAATGCAATAGTGTACAAAGCGTGAAAGGAGATGGCAAGCAAAGGCCGACTACTCGGAAGCGGCACGGAAGATAAATCAATGCAATAGTGTCCACCTTTGAAGGCCGGAGAATAGGGTGCTTTACATGCATAATGCGAACATCGGACGTTGACTACGTAAGTTGTAAACATCCCATCGACTTTAGCGACAAAGTCTGGACGGCGGACAAGACGGACCTTGTGTCCGGAACGATGAACGGCAGGTTTCGAGTGAAACTGATGTTCGGCAAATTACAATGTGAAATGTTATCGTTATCTTGCCCCCACTTTTTAAGTAGGGGCAAGACGTCAATAATGTTTAATCCGTATTGGGCATCCCAGCCATAATTCCCCGGAGCACCAAAAGTGCGGGCGACCTAGCCATGACTTTCCGGAATGGGGACGACCTAGCCATTTTTCTCAGAATGGGGGCGTCTAAGACATGGTGGAGCGAGAATGGGGGCGACTTACAAAGTCGCCCCCATTTTCTGGCAGGCAGGGTTTTCTCGGTGAGCCCTGCCAGACGGCCGACAGCCCAAAACCCGGGCGTCGTCCGTTTTGCCTGAAAACTGGACAATACCATAATACCGACGCGGCAAACGCAGTCGTGTGGTCAGAAACAGCTAGAAAAATAGCAGCGAAGAGTTATGGCTGCCTGAACCCAGGCAGTGCCTAGGATGGTCCATGATGCCAAACAGTGCCACGGAACATGAGACATGGACCCTAGACAGAGCATGACGCTGTAGACGTAATTGTACAGTCAGATCCAGTGCTGGACGCATGTAGACAGCATCTGCGGTGGCAGTGACCGCCGGCGGCGCAACCGCCGAGGAGGCCTGCCGATAGAACTGAGCACGTTGCCGTAGGAAGGAGGCTCTAGCAAGCCGCGTGTAGGCCTCGGCGTGCATCGGCTCCACCGGACGACACTCCAGCAGCGTCAAGTCTCGCCGTCAGTCTTCTGCACACCGGTGTACAAAAGCCGGGAGGACACAACAGGGCACAATGAGAGATGCAAAAAACCCAACAAGCACATAGCATGAATAGATGCTGAGGTGCACAGCGGGTGATGCATGCGACACTGTCAGTTTTTCCTTAAACCGGCCCCAAACGCACTGTTTTGGCCATAACTTTGCGCACGAGTATCCAAACGCAACACCGTCAGAACCTAGAGATGCGAAATCTTGAGCCATACTCTACGCTTGGTCACACGCACAAGTCCGCCATCCATCATTGGACAGAAAATGCAAAACATGCAAATCGGGCTCAAGAGCCAGTCTGAGAAAACTCTAGCATGTAAAAAACAACCGCAAAGCACCCAGGAAAGTACCCTAGATGTCGTGGCAGTTGTCTGGTAGGTCATAGTGGATGGAGCTACCACTTGTTGGTACTCCAGCGTCAGCTGCTCCGCATCACGGATCCGCACGATCATAGACATGACCGAGTGGTCTCAATAAGTTGTACAAACAGACAAGGATGACTCACATTACAACACTCCCCCATGAGCCAATGGGACGCATTTCCATACACGTGCAAAACTGACACAAGTGCGCAACAAGATGCTCAACTGTCCATGCCCATACACCCCACTCATAGCCACTCTTAGGTAAGGGGCGGAACCTGACAGAACGAATGGCCACCATGAAATTTCCGTGTACAAGTGCCTTGATCAAGAAGTCAGCTCGTTGCATGTCCGTGTTGACCCAGATGACGGAGGTTACCTGACACTCCACAAGATCACACATAAAGTGATGCTCAAGAGCAATGTGCTTCGTGCCTGCATGGAACACCCCGGAGTTCTCTGAAATGGCAATAGCACTCTAGTTGTCATGGCACACAACAACGCAAGGCACCGACTGACGCAACTCACAAAACTAGCGCTGCAGCCACTCACCCTTGTTGTGATTTGCGACGTTCCTGTCGACCTGTAGAGTTTACTATGACCACTCGGTCATGTCCATGCCTGTGAAGATCCCTGATGCGGACCCAGGTGGCACCAATGCGTCGTTTGGTGGTGGACTACCAGTTTGGAACTGATCGACCACCGTCCCAGAGTCCCAGACGTTGTCTGAGACCTTCTGCAGTGTTTTTGTAGCACGTAGGGGTCTATCGATGGACTGACCACGGGCCCGATTTACATGTTTTTGCATTATGTGTCCACCTCTTGATGTCGGATGCATTCATGTGACAAGTTGTAGCCTCTGGCTTGTGATTCTACACGTTTAGGTTTAGACGACGTAGCGTTTTGACTGGTCTATGCTGAGTTACGTCCAAAACAGTGGTTTTGGGCCGATTTTACGACAGACCTTGCACTGCTGCATGCGACACCCGCCGTGCACCGCGGCGTGTACTTATGCCATGGAATTGTCATTTGTCATTTCTCTCTGCAAATGCTATTGAAGTATTCTAACACTTTGCCTTCTGTCTCCTAGCCAAACTCTTCTCGTCGTGTGTGCGACCTATGACTGTCGTCACCGTCTGACCAGGCATTGACGCCTAGTCAGCGGCTGTGTTGCTAGGAATTTTAATGCATCTTCTCATGGTATCAGAGCAGGAAGACAGTTCTCTCTAAGCTGCACAGTAGAGACGCAGCGGAGCAGCAACAGTGAGTGTCACCCTTGCAGCTCATTAACTAGGACCTGTCGACGTCACGCGACTACCGCTAACGCCACCCACCTTCAGCATATGAGATTGTAGTAGTAGTAGGTGCTCCAAACACTAGCAGTAGCAGGCGGCAACCACAACAGGTGGCAGCCGCTGGCATTGACGTTAGCAACAATAGCAGCAGGCGGCAGCCGCACCTGGCGGCAGCGGGTAGCAAAGGCAGCAACAATCGGTGAGTAGCCAGCTGCGGGCAACGAGCAGCCAGCTGCGGGCAACGAGCAGCCAGCTGCGGGCAGCAAGCAGCCAGCTGCGGAAGCAAGCAGCCAACAGCAGCAGCAAGCAATAGTGCGCAGCAGCAGCAGCAAGCAACAATGCGCAGCAGTAGCAGCAAGCAACAGTACGCAGCAGCAGCAGCAAGCAACAGTGCGCAACAGTAGGAGCATTGAGCAGCAACGGCAGCAGTGAGTAGTAGTAGCAACAGGAGTAGCGTAGCAACAACATGTAGTAATAGTAGCGCGCAGCAGTAGTAGCGCGCAAAAGTAGCAGCGCGTAGTAGGAGTAGCGCACAACAGCGCTACAGCACGCGGCTGTTGCCATCGCTGCGCAAGGTGCTGCACGGCAGCTATTGCAGGCGGCAACCGATCAAAAGCTACTGTGGAGCTTCCGCGCAGCTTCCACGCGGCTGTTGTGGAGCAGCCGCACAACAGCCGTGAGGGTTGTCAAAAAATGGGGGGGGGGGACTTGCCTGCGTCAGCATTTTTCTTACTGACATCATGTGGTCTGTGCTGATGTGAGCAAACCCCTACTGACGTCAACACTTGCCTTAGTCAAAAAATTGGGTTCGAAAGTCAAAAGTTTCCAGAGTTTCAACCTCGAAAACCGTTGCCGGTTCTACAATCCATCCGGTTTGTCATCCCGGTTCATGCTAAGTGTTGACATGGCTCCTACCGGTGACAAGGGCAAAGGACCACTTGATCCCTCTTCCTCCTCCTCAGGGGTCATGAGTCCACTCTCGCAGGTTATTGAGGACTCGCAGGCTATTGAGGACTTGCTGAGTGACCGGGATTAGATGCGTCACCTGCACCAGCAGCAGACTGACGCCATCCGTATGCTCACTGTACTTCTTTGTGGTCAGTCCATGACCCCAAAGCAGACCTCCAAGGGAGTCGGCGCTGTTGTACCCTCTACACAGTGGTCAGTATCTACACCGGAGATGGTAGCAACACGCGACCGGCCACCCCTTGATCCTTGGGATGAGGACTCTCACATGACCGGTATGGAGGATCACAATCACGAGAGGGAGATTCGTGTGCTTCAGGAGCGTCTTTGCCAGCTTCATACGAGTTCTCGAGCCCCACAGAAATTTGGCATCCGATCCTCGCCTGATCCCTACCTCAATGACTTCCCTTGTCCCGGTGTTTTCCCTATCTCTCATCCTTCTCAGCCTGTGGTTGCTCTCCCTACAGAGCGGCAACCCAAGGACATCAAGACACCGCCCCCACGCTATGTCAACGAGGACGGCTTTGACTGCTGGGAGACACTGTTTCATGTCTGGGCCACTTCAGAGGGGTCTAGCCCTACTATCACAGTCCGTACCAGGTTACGGGTGGCGCTCAGGTGCTGACAGCAGCCAGGGCGATGCGGGGACTCCTTTATGCCATGTTGCATGAGACTATCGTGGAGTTCCGCTCCCTCCTTGGAGAGGCCGGCACAGGTGCGGGTGCTGATCCACATAGGGGCTGGGACCTAGCTTTGTCCCTGCTTGTTACAGAGACGCACGCCACCCGCGTAGCTCACATTCGCGCCTTCCACTCCCTTCGTCAGGGACCAGCCGAGCCCACGGCGTATTACTGGCGGTGTGCCATACGCATCTACACATGCCTTGGGATCTCTAGAGGTACACAGCTGTGGACGCTTCGCACGCTCATGATCAAAGTTCACCTCGAGTACATAGACATTTTCTTCGGGTACAGCGACGTTGTGCTCGAGACTTTCTCCACCTCCCTCTAGCTTCTTCCTTGGGTGCATCGGCTTTTCCTTTTGGTGACTTCCACCGGTGAGGCAGCCGCGGTCCATCAGGAGAGTCCCCTTGCTGCAGCGGTCATCGCGTCGCCACCGACGCCCCTCTTGCTGTCCACTTCTCCATCCTCTGGCACATCATCCTCTTCCCCTTCCACCTCAATTACCCCGACTCAGACGCAGGGTGTGACAGCAATGGCATAGGGGAATAAGGACAAGACAAGGCGTGGTTTGGGCCAGTACCAGTCGCAGCAGCAACAATCATTAGGCGGTAGCAGTGGACGTATTGTTCACTACTAAAACTATTGAGGTGCTCATTGTTACACCGAGTGCCAGCAGCCACTCAAGTGGGGGCAGATCACTCACGGTCTTCAGGCTGCACACGCACAGCAGTTTATGTCGAGCAGTACAGCCTCTGGTTGCGTGACAACCATGACCACAATAGTTCCTGCTTCTTCAACAGTTTAGTGGCGATCCGGACCCACGTGACCGCATGATTGCCGAGCTTCGCCATCTTCTGGCGCTTCACTTTCAGGGAGGTGCAAGTGTGTTGTCATAGTCGGGTGGTTCACAGACCAATTTTTTTGTCTGTTCTTGTAGCTCATGATGACTCGTGTGGAGGGGCATAGCGGGTATGTGATGATGACGGGCCCAACAATACTGGTTGAATTCATGAGTCTCACCTCTGTGGCCTCCGTTGTTCCTCCTCACCTGTTACCCAGAGCCCGTCTGAGGCCAGGTGTTCCATTACCCGTTGTACTGTGAAGTCCTCCGGTTGTGATCACAGTGGCATTTGGATCATCGATTTTGGTGCCACTCATCACATGACCTGTCGTTGTAGTAACTTTGTTGTTCTCGGTCTTGTTGCGTCTGTTTGCTCTGTTTGCAGAGGCTCTGGTCAGTCACTGCTGGTCTAGGGTGTTGGGGTTGTGTGCTTCAATGGTTCGTCTGGCCATCCTGTATCGTTTCGAGGTGCTTTTTGTGGCTGGCTTTTAGCTCAGCTTGTTTTCTGTGCATGCCTGCACACTGATGGGACTCTCTGTGATGTTCTTCGTGCATCCGTTGTGGATGATGTTTACCGTGTCTCTCAGATTTCTTCTTCTTGTTGCTCCCCTTCTCCTCCTGGTTGTGTGCTTGCCATTGGTATTCTGTCTTCTGAGCACTAGCAAATAATGCATTGTCGCATGTGTTATGTGGAATCCGACACTGTGTCAAAGCTCATTAGGACACAACTCGTACTCGGTCTTGACGCTAATTCTTTCGAGAAACCGCCCAAGACCGATTGTCTGTTCCTGGCTCAGGGAAAGATGCATCGTTGCACCTATCCTAACTCCCGTTCTCGAGCATTTTGCCCCCCCAAGTTTGTCCATTCCGACCTTCTCGGTCCTCTTCCTGTCGAGTCTTTGTCCGATCAGGGCCGTTACGTCGTGACCCTAACAGATTAATTCACCCGGATGTGGTAGGTCTATAGCCTACGCCAGAAGAGTGACGCCGCTCTCGCGGTTTGCCTCTGGCTAGTGATGGCTGAGCGTCAATCCCGTCACACGTTGTACACCCTCCGTTTTGGTTGTGGCAGTGAGTATCTTGGCGAGATGGATAGTTTCCTTGTCGAGCACGGGGTTTTTCACCAGGTCTCCGCTCCTGCTACTCCTCAGCAAAACGGTGTCTCTGAGCACTGGAACTGCACCATGGAGGATGCGGTTTGTGCTATGCATTCTGGGTGAGGTCTTCCAGAGGTCTTCACCTTTGAAGGATTCTCCTACATGACGTGGGTCAAGAACCGCCTCTCGCACAGTCCCCTTCCGGACCACACCGTACGAGCTCTGGTTTGGCCACCATGCCGACCTGCGTCTCGCTCGTGTCTAGGGATTTGTGGCTTCTGTGTGGTACACGGAGGACCAACAAGGGTCCAAGGTCTCCCCGTGGGGTTGCCTGTGTGCCTTCGTGGGCATCTTATCGCGGTCAAAGGCTTTTCGTTTCTAGGACCCCGCACGTTGTCGCATCGTTGAGTCGCACCACGCGCTCTTCTTTGAGTCTCTCACCTACCATGACTTGACCTCGATCATGTTGATGTCCATCATGCACGTTCCTACGTGTGAGGCTTCTTGACGGATGGAGGAGTCTAGGCCTACGCGCACCTCTCTTCCTCGTGTCTGATGTGTCCGTTCGAGCCCCCTCCACTTCTTGGTCTCCAGCTCTTGATGACACAGTGATCATCGTTGTTGACCCAGAGACCTCCAGCCGAGCCGGTTTCTGCCCATATTCCCTTCCACCCCTCAGGCACCCATGTTTTTGTATCCATGTCCACCAGTACTCATGCCTGTGTGTGTGGTCCTGCCTCGACTCCAACTCTTGCTGCCAGACCCAGTCCTGAGTCTCCCATCATTTCACCAACATCTCCTCACATTCCATCACTTGCCACTTTGCATCAATCCTCACCAGATGTAGCCGTGCCTGTCCCTGAGCATGAGGTGAGTCCCTCTAGCCTGGGTTACTCGCGCGAGCCTGGTGGTCGTCTTCGTCCGTTGGTCTCCGGAGTCCAGCGGGTCTCAGATCTCGTACCCATGTGCCCCGCTCGTAGTGTCGCGAGTGTTGATCGTGGCAGAAAGGCCCTAGGCCTGAGTGTCCGTACAGATCACACAAAGATACATTCAGTGTGCCCTATAGGGCATGATCTGGTCACCCGCAAGTTTCGTATTACTTGTGATGCAGCAACTGACCTTGTGGTCGTCAGGCCTAGCTCTAAGGCATGTCCACTTACCACTCAGAGCTCTCCCTCTATGGCGCCTGATCTAGGCACACTGAGGGAAGCTCTCTCATCAGAAGATGTAGACGCCTGGTGAGCTGCGTGCAAGGATGAGCTTCTTGTCATTTGAGAGCATGGAGTGTACCAGCTATTCGACCTTCCACCTGTGAGGAAGGCTATTCAGGTCAAGTGGGTCTTTCACAAGAACGTGAAGCTGGATGGCTCATAGGAACGCCACAAGGCTCGCTTGGTCGTCAACGAGTATTCTCAAATTGAGGGCATCGATTACACTGACACCTTTTCCCCTGTTGGCAGCATGATCTGAGCTCGCACTCTGTTTGGTGTGGTGGCTCAGCATGACTGGGAACTGGACCAGATGGACGCAAAAAATGCGGTCCTCCATGGCTCTCTAGATGAGGAGATTTACGTGGCCCAGCTACTAGGCTTTGAGGACGGTGATAAGGTCTGGAGCTTGCGCAAGTCCTTGTATGGCCTCAAGCAGCCTCCTTGGTACTCGAACCAGGAGATTTCTGGTACCCTGACTCTTGCGTGATATGTACAGAACGAGGCAGATCCCTCTCTCTTTATCCAACAAATGCCTGAGCTGTTCACCGCCATCCGTGTCTGTGTGGACGACCTTCTGATCGCGTCTCCTTCCATGGAGGCTGTGAAGGAGGCCAAGGCGGTCCTCCAGACTGCCTACAGGATGAATGATCTCGGTCCTGCAGCGGTGTTTCTTGGTGTGGAGATCGTGCAAGACCGCAGACGTCTGACACTTCTGCTGCATCAGGCCTGATACACACATGTTGTGGGGGCCCGCTCCAGTGACTTCCTTGACGTAGTGCCCACGACCTCCACACCTCACACACCTAATGGTGGGCGATAACACACAGCTGGGAGAGACAGTGGATGTGACCTTGTACCTCCGCCTCATCGGATCTGTGATGTGCCTGGCCACTACCACACGCCTCGACATCGCTTTTGTCGTCAACCTCCTTGAACAGTTCTTGCACACTCCACGTGTTAGGTCCATTCATGCCGCTGTGCGAGTGGTGTGGTAAGTGGTCTCTATAGTGTACCTCGGACTCTGCTTTTTCTAGCAGTATTCGGTGGTTCTTGACGGCTACAATGACTGGGCCTAGAGTCCAGACGGACGCTCTCGCACTGGTTGCGTGTTCCTGCCCGGTGGTACCGTTGTGTCCTGGCATGGCGGGAAGCAGGGCTGCATTGCACATAGCTCGTCGGAGGCAGAGTGTGTTGCTCTGGGTGCAGGGGCTCTTCAGGCACCGTGGCTGTAGCGACTGTTCCCTAAGTTGGGTCAGTCAGTGCCCGCCATTGTGCTTCGCTGCGACAACCAGAGTGCTCTTGCCATTGCGGAGAACTTTTGTATCTTTCATGCTGGCACAAAGCACATTGCGGTCAAGCATCACTTTGTGCATGATCTGGTGGAGCGACACGTGATCTCCGTCATATGGGTCGACACTAACATGTAGCGTGTTGATTTCTTGGTGAAGGCACTAGCGCGCAGGAAGTTTTTTGTGGCTATTGGTTCTGTTGGGCTTCGCCCCTTGCCTGAGAGTGGTTGAATGCGGGGTGTGTCTATGTCTGTGTCACGGCTGTTTTTGTACTTGTTGTTGCACTTGTTTCAGTGCTGCACATGTATGGACATGCGTACCATCGGGTCATGGGGGAGTGTTGTGACTTGTGACGTTCCTGTCGACCTGTACAGTTTATTGTGACCACTCGGCCGTGTCCATGCCCCTGCAGAGCCCTGATGCAGACTTAGGTGGCACCAATGAGTGGTGGTGGACTACCAGTTTGGAGCTGATCGACGGCCGTACCAGAGTCCTGGATGCTGTCTGGGACCTTCTGCAGTTTTTATGCAGCACGTAGGAGTTAATCGGTGGACTGGCCGTGGGCCCAATTTGCATGTTTTTGCATTATGTGTCCACCACTTGATGCCGGATGCATGCATGTGACAAGTCGTAGCGTCCGGCTTGTCATTTTGCACGGTTAGGTTCAGACGGCGTAGGGTTTTGACTTGTCTACCCTGGATTACGGCCAAAACAGTGGTTTTGGGCCTGTTTTAGGACATACCTTGCACTGCCGCGTGCGACACTCGCCGTGTGCCGCGGTAGGTACTTATGCCATGGACCTATCATTTGGCATTTCTCTCTGCAAATGCAATTGAAGCATTCTGACACTTTGCCTTGTGTCCCCTAGCCAAACTCTTGCCATCGTGTGTACCACCGGTGACTGTCATTACCATCGACCAGGCATTGATGCCTAGTCAGCGGTTGTGTTGCTAGGAAGCTTCCATGCATCTTCTCACACCTCAGGAAGCCCAAGCCCCCAAAGCAATATGCTTAGCCTCTGATGAGCTACTTGCAATACAACCAACCATCCTTGCCGCTACGCCACGACACAACGGTGTCACCAAGTAGGAACACGTAACCTGTCCGACTGCGCACATCTAGACTCCACGCCCAGTCACTATCTGTGTAGCCTTCGACTACCACTGAACACTGCCATTGAAAGCAGAGTCCGAGGTATGATGTGGACACCACGTATCGCACCAGTCGCACAGCCATGAGAAGAGCTCTCGTCTAAGGATACTGTGAAAAATGTGCAAGGAGAGTGAAGGCAAAGGCAATGTTGGGCCGTGTCATAGTGGCCAAGTACATCAAAAAGTGAATCAGGAAAAAGTGTAGGGTCACGTCCACTGTCTCCCCCAACTTTGCTGGATCATCCACCTTTCGAGCATCCTGCCCGTCAGGTGTGATGGGGGTGGAGGCTATGGGAACTACACCCAGGAGGTCAGCAAACCGCTCTCCCATAACGTAGGCGTAACGTGCTTAATGCAACAAGAGTATCCGTCGCTGACGATCAGGCACTGTCTCCATCCCAAGAAACATACCTACAGGACCAAGGTCTTTCATCCTGTAGGCAGCTTTAAGGACAGCCTTGGCCTCCTTTACTGCCTCCATCAAAGGAGACACAATCAGGAGGTCGTCAATATGACGATGATGGCGGTGAGGCTCTCGGTTGTTCGTCTGAGAAAGAGGGACGGGTCCACGTCACTCTGCACGTAACCGGCACGTGTCAGTGTGCTAGTGATCTCCAAGTTCCAGCACCTGGTGACTATTTCAGGCTGTACACGGCCTTGCGCAAGCGCCAGACCTTGTCACCAACCTCGTATCTAGATGGCTAAACCATGTGTATCTCCTCCTCTAAGGTGACATGGAGGAACACGTTATTCACATCCACTTTGTGCAGCTCCCAGTCGTGGTGAGCAACAACCCTGAAGAGAGTGCGAGCGGTGGTCATGCGGCCAACGGGTGCGAAGGTGTTGGTGAAATCTACACCTTCAATCTGCGAGAATCCCTTGGCCGTCAAGCGAGCCTTGTATTGATCCACTTTGCCATCAAGTTTTACCTTCTTGCGAAAGACCCACTTGGCCTGTACAGCCGAGGCGGGAGGTCAACAAGTTTGTAGACCCTGTGCTCACGGATGGCTCTCAGTGCATCCTCACAAGAAGCACGCCACAATTCTGCACCCTAAGCTGAGATTGCTTCCTTCAATGTGCCTCGATCAGGCATTGTCAAGGGAGAGCTCCGGGTTGCTAAGACACATGCCTCCGGACTCAGCGTGACCACGACAAGGTCGGCTACAATATCGCAAGCGACCGAGGACTCTCAGGAGAACACCTCGTTGCCGACAGGACATCCCAGATGCACCTCAATGTAGTTTGCCTGGACACTCATGTCAAGGGCCTTCGTGCCAGGCTCGCCACTCTAAACTGCACGAGTCGGGCGTCTAGGCGCTGAGTGAGCAATCTGCTGAGCACTAGCGGCCTGTGGTCAGAGACGAACACCGGGCTCGCGGGAGTAGCCCGATGCAGAGGTGCGAACCTCAGGCTTTGGAGAAGCTAGTGGGCCATATCCGCAACTGAAATAGGTGCATGCACGATAGTGGGGACTGACACTGGCACCGGATCAGGTGTGCCTGAGGGGACTGATGCTCATATGGGATCAGGTGTGCCAGAGGGGACCAACAATGGCACCTGATCAGATGTACTTGAGGGGTCTCACACCCGCACGGGATCAGGTGTGTCAGAGGGGACCGACACTGGCACGGAATGAGGTGTGCGAGAGGGGTCTAACACCAGCATGGGATCAGGTGTGCCAGAGGGGACTGATGAGGCTACTAGACCCGCGAGGTATGGTTCATTGGGGTCATTTCACACACTGGTTTTTTAGTGTGTACCTTGAGTGTGCTCTATTACAAGTGAGTAGCTTACACTAATCCTTATACTCTTTCTATAGTGTGTGAGAAGAGTGTACTTTTGTCTTATCTGGCATGAAGAGTTTCTTCTTTGGAAGGACCTCAGTGCGTGGGGTTAGTGTATGTGGCCAGTGCGCTCACTCACCATGTAAAAGTACACTGAGCGCGCACTCAATGTGCTACTCCGTCTCATATGTCCAAGTGTACCTTGTGTTTTCTCCTATATGGTGAGATGATGCACTTCTTAGGAAGGACCCCAGTGCGTGGGGCTAGTGGATGTGGTTAGTGCGCTCATTCACCATATAAAAGCACACTAAGAGCGCACTTAGTGTGCTAATTTGTCTTATGTGTTTAAGAGCACCATGTTTTTTTGTCTGATCTGGCACAACATTTCTCTTCTTAGAAGGGACCCGAGTGCGTGGGGATAGTGTATGTGGCAAGTGCGCTTAGTCACCATACAAAAGTACACTAAGAGTGCACTCAGTGTGCTGATTTGTCTCATGTGTCTAATCAATCCTTGAATTTTGTGTCACATGGCTGATGCCTAAGTTTTTAACAAAGGAACTTAATGATTTAAAATCACATCCTTATGGTTTTAAAGATGTGTGTGTGTGTGTGTGTGTGTGTGTGTG
>SZWC01007281.1:13264-32976 GCA_023375785.1 Penium margaritaceum | reverse complement strand
GGGGAGAGAGAGAGAGAGAGAGAGAGAGAGAGAGAGATGAAGGGAGATAGAGGGGAGAGAGAGAGAGATGGAGAGAGAGAGAGATAGAGAGAGAGAGTGAGAGAGAGAGAGAGAGAATTTAACTGTGCACTATTCAAGTGCATTCAATTTTTAGTGCATGGTGTTAGTGCATGGTGTCTGAGCGCACTAGAAGAGCGCACTAAAAACAGAGTGCGTGATCTGCCTACCATTGGACATATAGAAGACCCATTGCCACAATGGCCGTATCATCAGCAGCCAGAGACCGGATCGCAGGTGAGGAGGCCCGGAGGGACCCATCCATAGGACTAGACTCCCCCATCTGTCGGGAGGCCACACAACTAGGAACATGGTTGGCGACTAGCGACATAATTTTGGACACGTCGCAGTAGGTGAGAGCCTCAAAGAAGAGAGCATCTCGAGACTCAACAATGCGATGGCGAGCAGGGTCGCAAAAGCACCAGGCCTTTGACCGCGGAGAGATGCCGAGGAAGGTACACATGCATCCGCTAGGTGAGACCTTGGACTCTTGTTGGTCCTCGGTGTACCAGACGTAGGCAAGGGACCCCCAAACGCGGGCAAGATGGAGATCAGCATGATGGCTGAACCACAACTCGTACCACGTGACATGGTCTAGAAGTGGACCACGCAGCAAGCGGTTCTAGATCCACGGCATGTAGGAGAAGCCCTCAAAAGCAAAGGACTCCACAAAACCGCACTCAGACCGCATAGTGCAAACTGCATCCTCCATGGTGCGGTTCCAATGCTCAGACACACAGTTCTGCTTCAGTGTAGCAGGGGCGGAAAGCTGATGAACGATACCGTGCTCATCAAAGTAGGCATCCATCTCACCTAAGAACTCGCCAGCACGATCCAAGCGAAACGTGTGCAGGGTGTGACAAGACTGTTGCTCAGCCATCACAAGCCACAGGCGCACCGCTAGTGTAGCGCTGCTCTTGTGGCAGAGGCTATAGACCCACCGCATCTGGGTGAAGTCATCGGTGAGGGTGAGAACATATCGACCCTGATCAGAGAGCGGCTCGATTGGGAGAGGACTGAGAAGTTCTGAGTGGACCAACTCTAGTGGGTGCAATTCACGAGAGGAGGAGTTTGGTTAAAAGCAGTGATGCATCTTACCCTGGGCACAGAAAAGACAATGGGTCTTGGACGGCTTCTGAAAGGAAGCTGTGTCAAGATCAAGGGCTAGTTGAGTTCGAATGAGCTTTGACATCGTGTCCGAGCTCACATGGCAGAGTCAACGATGTAACAAGCGCTTGTGCTCAGGGGAGAGAACACCAGTGACAAACACATGTGCCGAAGAGGGAGGGAGAGAAGAAACAGAGGGAATGCAATGAGAGACATGATAGAGGTCATCAACAGCAAAGGCACGAAGCACCATGGCACGTGTATCAAGAGCAGTCACTTTGGTAGAGTCAGCAGAGTGCTCAACAGTGAGACCCATCTTGGTGCATGCACGAACAGAGAGCAGGCTGAGCTCAAGAGCGAGGACAAAGAGCACATAGAAAATGTACGAGGGGCCAGACATACAATCAAACTACACAACCCGAACTCCCTGCACAGGCAACGACTCGCCAGACTCGGTGTGAACAGACCAAACAGACGCAACGGGACCCAGCACAACAAAGTTACTACGACGTCAGGTCATGTGATGGGTGGCACCAGAGTCAATGATCCAGGTGCCACTCGTCTCACGACCAGTATTCGACACTGGACAACATACCACAAAACACTCTGCCTCTACTGGACGCTCAGCAGTGGACTCAGAAAAACGACGGACAATACGAATTTGTGACTCGTCAAGCCACTTGGTACTGTCAGGTCCATCCTCGTTGTAAGCCAACTGAGCTCCACCAGAAGCATCATCACGGGCAAAAGATGTAGGAAGAAAAGCTGTTGCGGGACCACTCAGCTGTGACAACACACTCGCACCTCCCTGAGTACGAAACGCTAGCGAATGGTGAAGCACCATGATCTTGCGATCCCAAGGGTCCACATCACTACTGCCGCCTGAAGAAACGAATGTGCCTACTGCTATCGTGGTCGTGGTGCGCCCCGGTCATGTGTCACTCAAGGAAATCCGCCACATGTGCGCCGCCTAAAAGTTGCGCATGATTCGAGTCCAGTCAAGGGGCTGCTCACACTCCTTGTAGCGGTGAGCGCCTCCACAGTTGTAGCAGTGGACAGAACATTCATTGCCAGTACGCGCCAGCTGCTGCTTCTATTTTCCATTCCCGCGTCGCATTACTTGCGACGACAATGGGTATGTGGCAAAAGTATCCTTTTGTTTTCAGGTCTTCCTTGGCCATTTATTGAGCTCTCTTGCCGCGCCTTGTGCCTCCTTGGAGGCGTCTCCCATGTGCTCCATGGCGATCGAGAGGCCTACAACGATACCCAATGTGTCATCTTCCTTCTTTTTCTTGTACTTCAGGCTGTTAGATTCCTTGGTCTTAGGTTAGAGCACTGCCCCAATCATTTGTCGGTTGATTGGGACAGTGATACAACCTAAGAGCACACTTTACAATTCTCTAAAAGGTTGAACTCATGCACCGTTGTGGCATTTCTTATAATGGTGTAGCTTCCGGCGACATGTTATCTCAATTGTAGCCGCCAGAACCGTCATAGACTTCGTCGCAAGGGTCGACCTACTCAGAGAGCCATTGTAATGGTTGTGTCTCCAGATCCTACACAGAATTCATCATCGGAGTTTGCAGAATAACGTTCAAATGTTACTCGAGGGATTTTCCTCTCCGTGTTAGTCTAGGGGCAATTGCCATGAAATGATTATGCTTCGTACGCGTACGAAGCATAATAAAAAATTTCATAGCAAATTCTCTCGCGATGTCCTCGCTCTCACTCACCCTCTATTCCTCGTCTCCCTCATCTCATGAGGCAAGGAGGAGAGGGCGAGGATGAGGCTTGAGGCCACAGGCCTCAACCCTCAAGGCCTTGCAGCCTTCTCGCCGACGATCGACCGACCAGCTTGATCGGCAGCCAGCACATGGCCTGCCGGTCACCTGACCGGCAGCCCGCCGTCTAACCGGCCGGCCGACAGATTGCTGGTGGTCATCTATGGGTTGGCCGCCGGCCAGCCCTCACCATGGCGAGCACTAGTGGTGGTCCGTCCCTTCGTCCTCGTGGAAGCGAGGGCCAGACTAACCCTTTTGCTATGGATGAATAAGAGGGAGAAATAATTCCTTGTTGCACCCTAGTTGGGCCCTATTTTTGTCCTATTTACGCACTTGTTGTGCCGTAGCTTTATCCCAGCTATGCCGTAGCTGCGCCCTAGTTGCACCCAAGTTGCGTCCTAACTACACCCTGGTTACGCCCTCGTTAAGTCCTTGTTGTACCCTAGTTGCGTCTTAGCTGCTCCAGGTGTGTCCTTTTTGTGTCTTAGTTGCGTCCTAGTTACGCCCTATTTGTGCCCAAGTTGCACCATCGTTGTGCAATACTTGTGCCCTAGTTGTGTCCTCGTTGCGTACTAGTTGCATCCTAGTTCTACCATAGTTGTGTCCTAGTTGTACCCTAGTTGCTCCCTGCTTGCGCCCTATTTGGGCACTAGTTGCACCCCCCAAGTTATCCCTGGTTACACCCTAGTTGCGCTTTAGTTGCACCTGGTTATGCACTAGTTGTGCCCTAAATGTGTCTTAGTGCCCCCTCGTTTCATCTTAGTTGCATCCCTGTTGCGCTCTAGTTATGCCCTAGTTGCACCCTAGGTGTGTCCTAGTTATGCCCAAGTTGCACCATACTTGCACCCTTGTTACGTCCTAGTTGTGCCAGAGTTGCACCCTAGTTGCATGCTAGTTGCACCCTAGTTGCCAACTAGTTGCGATCTAGTTGCACCTTAATTGTACCCTAGTTGCGCCTAATTGCACCCTAGTTGTGTCCTAGTTGCGCCCTATTTCGGCTTCAGTTGTGCCCAAGTTGCACCAAAGTTGTAACCTAGATGCGCCCTAGTTAATGCCTAGTTTTTCCCTAGTTGCATCAAAGTTGTGCTCAAGTTTTGTCCTCGATGCGTCCAAGTTGTGCCCTAGTTATGCCCTAGTTACGCTCTACGTACGCCCTAGTTGTGTCCTGTTTCCACGCTTGTTGAGACCTGGTTGCACCCTGGTTGCCCTAGTTATGCCCAGATTGCGTCCTGGTTGCGCCCTAGTTGCACCCTAGTTGCGTCCTAGCTATGCCCTAATTGAGTCCTGGTTCTACCCTGGCTACGCTTATGTTCCACTATAGTTGCGTCCCAGTTTCACCATAGTTGTACCCCAATTGCGCCCCACTTGCACCCTAGCTGTATCCTAATTGTGCCCTAGTTGCACCTTAGTTACACCCTAGTTGTGCCCTAGCGGCACCCAAGTTGCGCTGTGGTTGTGCCCTGTTTGTGCCCTGGTTGCACCCTAGTTGCATCTAACTTGCACCCTAGTTGTGCCCTTGTTACGCCCTACTTGCACCCTAGTTGCGCCCTCGTTGTGCCCTAGTTGCTTCATAGCTCCATAATAGCTATTCTCTAGTGCCATCCTAGTTGTGCCCTAGTTGTGTCCTACTACCGCCAAGTTGTGCCATTGTTGCACCCTAGCTACACACTAGTTGTGTCCTAGGTGTGCCCTAGTAGCACCGTGGTTACACCTAGTTGTGCCGTGGTTGCGTCCAAGTTGCGTCTTAGCTACGTCCTACTTGTGTCCTAGTTGCATCTCAGTTGCATCCTAGTTGCGTCCAAGTTGTGTCCTACTTGCGCCAAAGTTGTTTCCTAGTTGCATCCTACTTGTACCCTAGTTGCACCTTAGTTCCACCCTAGTTGCGCCTTCTTTGTGTTCTCCTCATGTCTTGGTTGCACCCTAGCTGTGCCCTAATTGCGCCCAAGTTGCTCCCTAGATGCATCCTAGTTGCGTCCTAATTGAGCCCTAGTTGTGCCCTAGTTGCACCCTAGCTGCACCCCAGTTGTACCCTAGTTACGTCCTAATTGCACTCTAGTTGCACTCTAGTAGCACCCAAGATGTACCCTAGTTGTGTCGTAGTTGCGGCCTAGCTACATTCTAGTTGTTCCCTAGTTTTGCTCTAGTTGTGTCCTATTTGTGCCCTAGTTATTGCCTTGTATCTCCTTGGTTACTTCCTTGTTGAATCCTCATTGCACCCTAGTTACAACCTAGTTGCGCCCTTGTTGCGCCCTATTTGAGCCCTAGTTGCACCCTAGTTGTGCACTAGTTCCGCCCTAGTTGCGACCTAGTTGCATCTTACGCGCAATTGTGCCCTAGTTACACTGTAGTTGCACCCTAGTTGCGCCCTAGATTTGCCGTAGTTGTGCCCTATTTTCATCCTACTTGCGCCCTAGTTTTACCCTTGTTGTGCCCTCCTTATGCCTAAGTTTCATCCTCGTTGCATCCAAGTTGCACCCTAGTAGTACCCTTGTTGCACACTTGTTATGGCGTAGCTATATCCTAGTTGCGTTGTAGTTGTGCCCTAGTTGTACCCTAGTTGTACCCTAACTACATCCTGGATTAGTCCTAGTTGTGTCCTTGTTGCGCCCTAGTTGCAACCTAGCTGTGCCGGTTACATCCTATTTGTTCCCTAGTTGTGCCCTAGTTGTGCCCTAGTTTCTCACTAGTTGTACCCCAGTTCCGCCATAGTTGCACCCTAGTTGCACCCTAGTTCCAAACTAGTTGCATCCTAGTTCTACCATAGTTGTGCCCTAGTTGCACCCTAGTTGTATCCTACTTGCACCCTATTTAGGCACTAGGTGCGCCCTAGTTCTCCCTTAGTTACACCCTAGTTGCCCTTTGGTTACACCTAGTTACGCACAAGTTTCGTCCCACGTAAGTCCTACTTGAACCCTAGTCACTTCTTAGCTACACCCCAGTTGCACTCTAGTTGTGCCCTAGTTGCACCCCTATTCTAGCCTAATTGTACCCTAATTTCCCCTAGGTGTGCCCTTCTTGCGCCCTAGTTGTGCCCTTGTTGCGCCCTAGTTACGGCCTTGTTGCAGTCTAGTTGTACCCTAGTTGCGCCCTAGTTGTGACCTAGCTGCGGCCTGGGTGTATCCCAATTGTGCCCCAGTTGTGTCCCAGTTGTGTCCTAGTTGTGTCCTACTTGTGTCTTAGTTGTTCCCTAGCTGCGCCCTAGTTGTGCCCTAGTTGTGCCCTAGTTGTGCCATGTTTATGCCCTGGTTGTGTCTTATTTTCAGCTTATTTGTGTCCTAGTTGCAACCTATTTGCACCTTAGTTTCATTCTAGTTACACCCTAGTTGCACCCTAGTTGCATCCTAGGTACACACTACTTGCGCCCTAGTTGCACCCTAGTTCTACACTAGTTGTACGTACTTGCGCTATAACTGTTCCCAAGTTGCATCCTGGTTATGTCCTACTTTCGTCCTACTTGCGTCTCACTTGCGTCTTAGTTGCATCCAGGTTGTGCCCTAGTTGCATCCCAGTTGCGTCTTAGTTGCACCCTATTTGCACCCTAGTTGTGCCTTTGTTCCGCCTTAGTTGCATCCTATTTGCAACCTACTTATGCCCTGGTTACACCCTAGTTGGGTTCTAGTTGCATCCTAATTGCACCCTAGCTATGTCCCAATTGCACCCAAGTTGTGCCTAATGTGCGTCTTAGTTGCGCCCTAGTTGCATCCTAGTTGTGCCCTAGTTGTGCCCTAGTTTCACACTAGTTGCACGGTAGTTGTACCCTAGTTTCACACTAGTTGCACCCTTAATGTCCCTAGTTACGTCCTAGTTGAACCCTAGTTGTGCCCTCATTACGCCTTAGTTGCATCCTTGTTGCGCCGTGTTTTCACCTTAGTTGAATCCTAGTTGCATCCTCTTTGTACCCTAGATGTGTGGTAATTGCGGCCTAGTTGTGCCCTAGTTGAACCCTAGTTGCTCCCTGGTTGCATCCTTGTTGCATCCTCGTTGTGCCCTAGTTACTCCCTAGTTGTGTCCTATTTACGACCTAGTTGTGTCTTAGTTGTGTCCTAGATGTGCCCCAGTTGCCCCCTAGTTGCGCCCAAGTTGCGGCCCAGTTATGCCTAATTTCATCATATATGCGGCCTAATTGTGCCCTAGTGGTACCCTAGTTGCACCTCAGTTGTGCACTTGTTTCTCCCTAGTTACGTCCTTGTTGTGTGCTAGTTACGCCCTCATTCTGTCGTAGCTTTGTCCTAGTTGCACCTTAGCTGCGTCCTAAATATGCCCTAGTTAAGCCCTGGTTGTGCTTTGGTTACGCCCTAGTTGCGCCATAGCTGCTTCCTCGCTGTGCCCGATTTGCGTCCTAGTTGCGCCCTAGTTGTGCCCTAGTTGTTTCCTACTTGTGTCCTAGTTGCGCCCTAGTTGTGCCCTAGTTGCACCCTAGTTGCACCCTAGTTATGCGTTATTCTCGCGCTAGTTGTATACTAGTTACATCCTTGTTGCATCATAGCTGTGCCTAGTTGTACCCTAGTTACACCCTATTCACGTACTAGTCACGCACTACTTTCCCCCTAGCTGCACCCTACTTACGCTTTGGTTGCGCCTAGTTACGCACGAATTGTGCCCTAGTTGCATCCTAGTTGCGTCCTATTTGCATCATGCCCCAGTTGCGCCCAAGTTGCACCCCAGTTGCGCCCAAGTTGCACCCCAGTTGCAACCTAGTTGTACTCACGTTTCACCCTAGTTGCGCCCTAGTTACGCCCAAGGTGCACCCTAGTTGCATCTTAATTGCAGCCTTGTTGTGTCCTACTTACGACCTGGTTGTGCCCTAGTGGTACCCTAGTTGCGCGTAAGTGTTGTCCTTGTTGTGACTAAGTTAGACCTCAGTTACGTCCTAGTTGCGCAGTCTTGCTCTCTAGTTGCGCCCTAGTTGCACCATAGTAACGCCCTTGTTAGGACCCAACTGGTACCCTATCTTTGCCCCAGTTTTGTCCCAGTTGCGCTCTTGTTATGCATAGTTGTGGCTAGTTACACCCCATTTGAACCCTAGGCGCGTCCTAGTTACGGCCTAGCTGTGTCCAATAAGTGTCCATGTAGCACCCTAGTTGCATCCTAGTTGTGCTCTTATTGCATCCTTGTTGCACACCAGTTGCACCCTACTTATGCCCTAGTGGTACCCTTGTTGTGCCATGGTTGTGTCCTAGATGGACCCAAGTTTCCTCCTAGTTATGTCCTCATTGCAACCTAGTTGCGCCCTGTTTGTACCCAGTTGCACCCTAGTTCCGTCCTATTTGCACCCTGGTTTTGTCCTAGTTGTGTCCTAGTTGCGTCCTAGTTGTGTCCTAGTTGCGCCTTACTTGTGTTCAAGTTGCGCACTAGTTGCGCCCTATTAGCATCTTGTTTTTGTCCTTATTACACCCTTGTTACACCCTTCTTGTGTCCCAGTTGCGTTCTAATTGTGCCCTAGTTCCGCTCTAGTTGAACCTGAGTGGTGCACTAGTTTCTGCCGAGTTACGCCCTGGTTACATCCTAGTTGCACCCTAATTGTACTCCAGTTACACCCTAGTTACTCCCTTGTTACGCCCTTGTTTCATCCCATCTATGGCATAGTTGTGTCCTGGTTGTGCCCTAGTTGTGTCCTATTTGCACCAAACTTGCGCCCTAGCTGCACCCTAGTTGCGCCCTAGATGCGCCCTAGTTGCATCCTATTTGCCCCTTAGCTACACCCTCGTGTTATCCAAGTTGTGCCTAAGCTACGCCCAAGTTCTTTCCTAGTTGTACCCTAGTTGTACCATGGTTGCGATCTACTTAAATCCTAGTTGTGACCTAGTTGCACCCTAGTTGCGCCTTAGTTGCCCCATAGCTACACCCTATTTGTGCCCTAGTTGCACACTAGTTGTGCCCTAGTTGTACCCTACTTTGATATAGTTTTACCCTAGTCATGCCTTAGTAGCGTCCTAGTTGCGTCCTAGTTGTGCCCTAGTTGTGTCCTAGTTGTCACCTAGTTGTGTCCTAGTTAGGGCCTAGTTGAGCCGTTGTTGCACCCAAGTTGCACCCAAGTTACACCCTAGTTGCGCACTACTTGCGTCCTAGTTGCGCCCTAGATGTACACAAGTAATGTTCTTGTTGCACCATAGTTACATCCTAGTTGCACCCTAGTTGCGTCCAAAAATGGGACCTAGTTGTGCCTTAGTTGCGTCCTCGTTGTGGGTTACTTGCGCCCTGGTTGTACCCAAGTTGCATCCTAGTTGTGTCCAAGTTCTACCCTAGTTGCGCTCTATTTCCACCCTAGTTGCACCTTAGTTGTGCCCTAGTTGCACCCTAGTTGCACCCTAGTTACACCCTAGTTGCACCCTAGTTGTGTCCTAGTTGCATCCTAGTTGTGCCCTAATTGTGTCGTGGTTGCGCCCAAGTTTTACTCTAGTTGCACCATGGTAACGCCGTTGTTGTGTCTTAGTTCCTCCCTAGTTACACCCTAGGAGTGCCCTACTTGTACCATAGTTTCTACCTAGTTGTGCTCCAGTTACACCCTAGTTATTCCCTTGTTACGTCCTATTATACCCTAGTTACAAGGATCTCATTATACCCTAGTTATGTCCTATTTGCAACATACATGCGCCTCTGTTGCGCCCTAGTTACGCCCTAGTTACTTCCCAGCTTTGTCCGAGTTGTACCTTAGTTGTGCCCCAGTTACACCCTAGTTATTCCCTTGTTGCACAGAATTCATGCCCTTGTTGCATCCTTGTTGAGCCCTAGCTGCAACCTAGTTATTTTTTAGATGTACCCAAGTTGTTCCCAAGTTGTGCCATAGTTGTGCCCTGGTTGCATCATAGTTGCATCGTAGTTGTACCCTAGTTGCATCCTTGTTATGCCCTAGTTGTTTCCTAGTTGAGCCCTCGTTGTGCCCTCATTACGCCCCGGCTCTGTCCTAGTTGTGTCCAAATTCTTCCCCTGTTGTTCCCTAGTTGCGCCTCAGTTGCGCCCTAGGTGCGCCCTAGTTGTACCCTAGCTATACCCTAGTTGTGCCCTAGTTGTACCCTAGTTAAGGCCTAGTTGTACCCTAGTTGCACCATAGTTGTGCCCTAGTTTACCCCTAGTTGCGCCCTAGTTGCATCCCAGATGCATCCTAGTAGTGCCCCAGTTGTGCCCTAGTTGCTCCCAAGTTACGTCCTAGTTTCGCCCTAGTTGCACCCTAGATATGTCCTAGTTGCACCCAAATTGTGCAAAGTTGTATGTAGTTGCGTCCTAGTCGTGCCCTAATAACCCCCTAGTTGAGGCCTAGCTACGTCCTAGTTTTGTCCAAGTAGTGCTGAAGTAACGCCCTAGTCCTTCCCAAGTTGTGCCGTAGTTGAGCCCAAGTTACACCCTAGCTATACCCTAGTTTTGTTGTAGATGTGCCTAGGTGCATCCTAGTTGTGCCCTAGTTGCGCCCTAGTTTTGTCCTAGTTACGACCTGGTTATGCACTATTTGTGCCTTACCTGTACCCTAGTTGTTTCCTAGTTGCACCCTAGTTGTGGCCTGTTTCTGCCCTAGTTGCGTCCTAGTTGGGCCCTAGTTGTGCCCCATTTGCGCCCTAGCTCTGTCCTAGTGGCATCCTACTTATGTCCTAGTTTCACCCTAGTTACACCAGAAGTTGCATCATAGTTGCGCCCCAGTTGCACCCTAGTTATGCCCTGTATGCATCCTTGATGGGGCCTAGGTGCACCCTAGTTGCACCCAATTTGTGGCCTCGGTTGCACCCTATATGCGGCCTAGTTGTGCCTTAGTTGCCCCCTAGTTGCGCCCCAGTTGCGCCCCAGTGAAATCCTTGTTCCATACAAGTTGCGCCCTACTTGAACCCCAGTTGTGTTCTACTTACACCCATACTAACGTCCTAGTTGTGCCCTAGTTGCACCCTAGTTCCATCCTAGTTGCGTGCTAGTTGCACCTTAGTTGAGCCCCGGTTACATCCTCTTTGTGCCCTAGTTGCATCATATCTGTGTCCTAGTTGTGCCCCAGTTGCGCCCTAGTTACGTCCCGGTTGCACAACCCTAGTTGTGCCCTAGTTGTGCTCTGGTTGTGCCCTAGTTGAGCCCTAGCTGTGTCCTAGTAGCGGCCTATTTACTAAGCCCTATTGCGCTCTATTTACTCCCCAGTCGCAACCTAGTTGAGCATTGGTTGCGCTGCAGTTGCGGTCTAGTTGCACCTTAGTTGCTTCCAAGTTGCGCCCTAGTTCTGCCCCAGTTCCTCACTAATTGAGAACTAGTTTTGTTCTAGTTACACCCTAGTTGGATCCTGGTTGCATCCTAGATGTGCCCTATTTGCATCCTAGTTGTGCCCTACTTGCGTCCTAGTTGCGTCAAATTTGCACCCTAGTTGCCCCCTAGTTGCATCCTAGTTGCGACCTAGGTGCACCCTAGTTGCGCCCAAGTTGCGGCTTGGTTGCACCCTTTTTGCACCCTTTTTGTGCCCTCATTGTGCCCTATTTCCGTCTTCGTTGCACACACATCGTGCCCTTGCTCTGCCGTAGTTGCGTCCTAGTTGTGCCCTAGTTGTGCCCAAGTTGCACCCTAGGTGCACCCTAATTGTGCCATAGTTGCACAATAGTTGCGCTATAGTTACTTCCTTATTGCGCACTAGTTGTGCCCAAGTTGTAGTGTAGTCGTGTCCTAGTTGCATCTTAGTTGCACCTTAGTTGTGGCTTAGTAACACCCTAGTTGTGCTCTAGTTGTTTCTTAGTTGTACCCCAGTTGCTCTAGGTTCGCCCTGGTTGCTCCTTAGGTGCGTCCTAGTTGCGTCGTATTTGGGAAGTAGTTGTGCTGTATTCACACCCTAGTTGCACCCTAGTTGTGCCTAGTTGTGCCCTTGTTATGCCCTAGTTGCATCCTAGTTGCGCTCTCATTGATGCCCAGTTGTGCCCTGGTTGCACCGTAGGTGTGCCCTAGTTGTGCCCTAGCTGTGCCTTGTCATGCCCTCATTGTGCCTAGTTGTGCCCTAATCACGCCAGAGTTACGTCTTTGTTGCGCCCTAGTTGCGTCCTAGTTGCGGCCTAGCTACACCTTAGTTGCATCCTAGTTGCACCCTATTTGCAACCTAGGTGCGCCCTAGTTTTGTCCCTGTTGCATCCTAGTTGCGTCCTCGTTGCACCCTAGTTCCGCCATGGGTGTGCCCTAGTTATGTCCTATTTGTGCCCTAACTGTACCATATTTGTGTCTTCGTTGCGTCCTTGTTCTATCCTAGTTGCGCCTTAGTTGTGTACTAGTTGCACCCTAGTTGAGTGTAGTTATGCCCAGTTGCACCCTACTTGCGCCCTAGTTGCGCCCTAGTTACGCCCTAGTTGTGCCCATGTAGTGTCCAAGTAGCAACCTTGTTGTGTTCTAGTTGCATCCTAGTTGTATCTTAGTTCCACCCTAGTTGCACTGTAGTTGTACTCTAGTTGCGTCCTAGTTGTGCCCTAGTTGTGTCCTAGTTTTGCCCTAGTTGCGTCATAGTTGGGTCCTAGTTGTGCCTTATTTGTGCCCAAGTTGCATCCCAGTTGTGCCCTTATTGTACCCAGGTTGCACCCTAGTTGGACCGTGGTTGTACACTTGTGCTTTTGTCCTAGTTTCGCCATAGGTGCATCCTAGTTGCGGCCTAGATTCCCCCAAGTTGGACCCTAGTTGTGCCCTACTTGCATCCAAGTTAGGTCCTGATTTCACCGTAGTTCTGACCTAACTGCACCCCAATGGTTCCCTGGTTATGTCTCTGTTGGGTCCTAGCTATGTCCCAATTGTGCCCTAGTTCTTTCCTAGTTGCGTTCTAATTGCACGCTAGTTGCACCCTAGTTGCATGGCACTTGTGCCCTAGTTGCGCCCTAGCTACACCACATCTGCATCCTAGTTGTGCCCTAGCTGCATTCTAGTTGCGTCAAAGTTGCACCGTAGTTGTATCCTATTTGTGTTGTGGTTGCACCCTTGTTGTGCCCTACTTGCGCCTAGTTCCGCCTTGGTTAAACCCTAGTTGCACACTATTTGCGCTAAAGTTGCGTCTTTGTTGTGCCCTATTACTGCTTTAGTTGTGTCTTTGTTGCACACTAGTCATGCCCTATTTGCACCCTAGTTGCACACAAATTGTGCCCAATCTATTCTCTAGTTACTTCCTAGTTACACCCTTGCTGCGTCCAAGTTTGGCCCTGGTTGCGGCCTAGTTTTGCAATGATTGTGCCCTAGTTGTGCCATGGTTGCGCACTAGTTGTGCCCTAGTTACAGAGCAGTTGTGCCCTAGATTTGCCCTCGTTACACCCTAGTTTGGCCCTAGCTGCACTCCAGTTGTGGCCTAGTTTTCTCCACTTGCACCCTAGCTAAATCCTAGTTACGCAATAAGTGCATCCTAGTTGCGTCTTACTTGCACCCTAGTTGTAGCGTAGTTGCTTCAGAGTAGCTCCCTAGTTGAACCCCAGTTGTGCCCTAGTTGCATCCTCTTCACACCCTAGTTGTGCCCTAGTTGCGCCCTAATTCCGCCCTAGTTGCATTTTTGTGCCCATGTTGCACCCTAGTTGCAGCCTAGTTGCGTCCTATTTGTGTTCTAGTTGCACCCTAGTTGATTTCTTGTTTAGCCCTACTTGCACACTAGTTGCGCACCACTTGCGCCCTAGTTGTGCCGGGTTGCATCCTCGTTCTATTCTACGTCCGGCGTAGTTTACCCCAGTTGCATCCCATTTCTATTGTAGTTACGTCCTAGTTGTGTCCTACTTGCACCCTAGTTATACCCTAGTTGCACGGTAGTTGGGCCCTACTTGCCCCCTAGTTGCACCCTAGTGGTTTCCTAGTTGCGCCTTAGTTGCACCCTAGTTGCACTCTAGTTGCACCCCCATTGTATCCTAGTTGCGCCTCAGTTGCACCCTCGTTGCGCCCTAGTCACGTCATGGATCCATCATTGTTGTGCCTATCTGCCTCCTAGTTGCTCCTTGGCGGCATCCTAGTGGTGCCGTAGATGAGCCTTAGTTGCGTCCAAGTTGTGTCCTAGTTGAGCACTAGTTGGGCAATAGTTGTGCCCTATTGGCGCCCTATATGCATACTATTTGTGACCTAGTTACGGAGTACTTGCACCTTAATTGCGCCCTAGTTGCACCCTAATTACAGCCTAATTGCGCCCTAGCTGAACCCTTATTTTTTCTCTATTTATGGCCTAGTGAGGCACTATTTGTGGCCTAGTTGTGGCCAAGTTACGCCCAAGTTACGCCCTAGTTGCATCCTAGTTGCGCCCTATTCGCACCCTAGTTGCCCCCTAGTTGCATCCTAGTTGTGATGAAGTTGTGCCTTAGTTTTGCCTAGTTCCGACCAAGTTGTACTTAGTTGTGCCCTAGTTGTGCCCTAGTTGCACCGTAGTTGTGACCTAGTTGTGCCCTAGTTGTACCCCAATGCGCCCCAGTTGCATCCTAGTTGCGCCCTAGTTGCACTCTAGTTGCATCCTAGTTGCACCCTAGTTGAACCCTAGTTCCACCCTCGTAGTGCCCTCTTGGCGCCAAAGTTGCACCCTAGTTAGGCACTAGCTCCGCCCTAAGTTTGCACTAGTTGTACCCTAGTTGCCGTCTTTTTTTTTGTTCTGGTTGTGCCCTAGTTATACCCTTGTTTCATCCTACTTTTCTCATGAATGCGTCCAACTAACTTCCTAGTTACGCCATAGTTGAGGCCTTGTTACGGTCTAGTTGAGGCCTAGTTGGACCCTAATTGTGCCCTGGTTATACCCTAGTTGTGTCCTGGTTGTGCCCTAGTTGAGCCATAGGCGCGCCCTAGTTGATCCCTAGGTGTGCCCTGGTTCTTCCGTGGATGCACCCTAGTTGCGCTCTAGTTGTTCCCTAGTTGCACCCTAGTTGCGTCCTACTTAAACCATAGTGGCATCCTAGTTACATCCTAGTTTCGGTCTAGTTACGCTTGAGGTGCTCCTTAGTTGTGTCCTCCTTGCACACCAATTCTGCACTAGTTGCACTCTTGTTGTGTCCTTGTTGCCAAAAATGTTCATCCTAATTATAGCCTAGTTGAGCCCTAGTTGTGACCTATTTCTTTCCCTAATTCTATCCTATTTTTGTTGTACTTACGTCCTAGTTGCACCCTAGCTGCGCTCTAGTTGTGTCCTGGTTGTGTCCTAATAGGGCCCTTGTTTCTCCCTAGTTGTGTCCTAGTTGTGCCCTACTTTGCACTTGTTGCTCCCAAGTTGTGTCCTAGTTTTGCCCTAGTTGCACCCTAGGTGCGCCTTAGTTGCATCATAGTTGCTCCTTGTTGCACCCTAGTTGCCCTAGCTGCCTCCTAGTTGCATCCAATTCGCAGCCTAGTTGAGCCCTAGTTGCGCCCAACGTGTGCCCTATTTGTGCCCTTGTTGCGGCCTAGTTACACCCTGGCTGCACCCTCATTTTACCCTAGTTGTACCCTAGGTGCACCGAATTGGCACCCTAGTTGTGCCACAGGTACTCCCTTGTTGCACCCTAGTTGCGCCCTAATTGTGCCCTAGTTGTACCCTATTTTCACCCTAGTTACGCCTTAATTGTACCTTAGTTGCATCCTAGTTGTGCCCTATTTGCGGCCTTATTGAGTCCTAGTTACATCATTTTTTTGCCCAAGGTACACCCTAGTTGTACCCTAGTTTCACGCTAGTCGTGGAATTGTTGTGCCCTAACTAGGGCGCAACTAGGATACAATCAGTGCAAAAATAGGGTGAAACTAGGTCGCAACCAGGGTGCAAATAGTTTACAACTAGGACGTAACTATGGTGCATCTAGGACCAAAGTAGTGCACGACTAGGGAGCACCTCAGGTGCAGCTAGGGCGTAGCTACGGCGCAGCTAAAGTGCAACTAGGATACAACTAGGGTACATGTCGGGCACAGCTCGGGCGCATCTAGGGTACAGCTAGGATGTAACTAAGGCGTAACTAGGGTGCAACTAGGGCATAACTAGGGTGCAACTAGGCCACAAATAGGAAACAAACTAGCTTGCATCTGTGGTGCAACTAGGGCATAACTTGGGCGCAACTAGGGCACAACTAAAGCAAATCTAGGGCACAACTAAAGTACACCTAAGGCGCAACTAGGGCGCATCCAGCGTGCAACTAGGGCAGAACTAGGGCATGACAAGGACAAAACTAGGCCACAACTAGGGCACAACTAGAGCACAACTCGGGAAAAACTTGGTCGCAACTAGGGCGGAATTGGGGGGCAACTAGGGCGTATACATGAGCACAACTAGGACGCAACCGGGATGCAACTACGACACAACTAGGGCACAACTAGGCGCAAGTCGGGCACACCTAGGGTGCGCCTACGGTGGAACTAGGATGCAACTAGGACGCAACTAGGGCGTAGCTAGGACACACATACGGTGCAGCTAGGATACAAGTAGGGCGCAACTAGGACATAACTACGTTGCAACTAGGCCACAGCTATGGTACAATGAGGGAAATAGGACGTAACCAAGGCGCAACTAGGACGCAACGAGGGTACAACAAGGATACAACTAGGGCGGAACTAGGGCGCAAATAGAGTGTGACTAGGGCATGAATAGGACATCACTAAGGCGCAACTAGGACATAACTAGGGTGCAACTAGGACATAACTAATGCAGAAAAAAGGTGCAACGAGGCAGCAAGCAGGCCGCAAATAGGACGCAACCAAGGTGTAACTATGGCCTAAATAGGGTGCAACTAGGGTGTGACTACAGTGTAACTAATGCACATCTAGGAACAATGGGGGCGCAACTCGGACGCAAATAGGGCATAACTATGGCATAACTAGAGCACAACTACGGCCAAACTAGAGCTCAACTAGGGAGTAAGTAGGTTGCAAGTAGGCCAAAACAAGGCTGCAACTAGGGTGCAACTAGTGTGCAACTAGTACCTAACTATGGCGCAACTAGGGCACAACTAGTGCATGACTAGGTTGTAGCTAGGGCTCAGCTAGGACACAGCTATGAAACAACTAAGGTGCAACTAGGGTGGAACTAAGGTGCAACTAGGGTGCAACTTGGATGCAACTACAGCGTAACTAGGGTGCAACTAGGATGCATCAATGGTGCAACTAGGGTGCATCTAGGGCACGTCTAGGTTGCAACTAGGTTGCAATTAGGGTGCAACTAGGGTGCATCTAGGGTGTAATTAGGCCATACCTTGGACGCAACTAGGGTGCAACTAGGGCGCAACAAGGTCATAACTTAAGCACATCTAGTACACACCTAGGGCGCGACTATCGTGCAAGTATGACCCAACAATCCACCCTTGCATGGTACTTGAAGGAATTTCTCATGAACATGTCGCATTCAACAGGTTCATCGTGAAAGATGCTGGGCAACCTTTTGGTCTGCTTGGACAAGAACGATGAATCCTCTATGAGGGCATCACAATTGGTAATGTCATCACATGTCAACTATCTTCGTTTTCAATGCCCCATCAACGGACTCTCGAATCCCACTTCGATTCCATACCTCTCTCTTGGCGCCAAGAGAGAGGTATGGAATCGAAGACCCTCGAAGACCCTCCTTTCCCCCCACATACTCCCACACCCGATTCATACCTCACCATCAAAGACCTAGTAGGCCTACAAATTAAAACAATATTTCACTTCCCTCGCCAATCAATCCCATTGGCCGTCCCTTTAGAAGCGGATCCCATCCACATCATTACTTGTGCTCACCCATGAGTGAAAGCATCGCAAGTTTTGGGCAAAGTCCTTGCCCTAGTGATTACCTCCTCCTGAGCCCGAGGAATCGGTTTACCAGATTGTTACACAATACCATCGTATCCGTCATTACATCAAATCATGCCTTAACAAAAGTGTACCACCGTCTCCTTCAACGCAATAACCTCTCCCCATCTCATGAGACAAACTGGAGTGAAAAACTCCCAAAATCCAATTCGATTCGCAACTCATCCGGGCAAAACACTACTCTTTTCCCCTAAGTCTTTGCTCAAGAGACGTGTTGACAAAAAACCCCCTTTTGATACATGTGAGTTTCTAGTTATTGTCGAAATGGTTTTAGCGCTTGTCCCTTTTGTGCGGAAACGAAGACAATTGAGCATTGCTTCCTCCTTTGTCATTGACTGCATCCTCTTCGACAATGCATGGAGACCTTCTTCAAAAGTCTCTTATCGGCCATACCCCTCACGACTCTACAACGACATTTTGGCCCCCTCAAGCCCAAGTTATTCAATGCTGCTTGGTTTATTTCCAGCAGTACCCTCTCAGAAGATGCGTGGAATCTTCCTTGTGACACAACCGCTGACTGGGCGTCAGTGCCTGGTGAGACGGTGACGACAGTCACAAGTCGTGCAAACAATTCAAAGTGTCAGAATGCTTCAATAGCATTTGCAGAGAGAAATGACAAATGACAGGTCCATGGCATAAGTACCTGCCGCGGCGCACGGCGGGTGTCGCACGCGGCAGTGCAAGATCTGTCCTAAAACCGGCCCCAAAACCACTGTTTTGGCCGGAACNGGAATCTTCCTTGTGACACAACCGCTGACTGGGCGTCAGTGCCTGGTGAGACGGTGACGACAGTCACAAGTCGTGCAAACAATTCAAAGTGTCAGAATGCTTCAATAGCATTTGCAGAGAGAAATGACAAATGACAGGTCCATGGCATAAGTACCTGCCGCGGCGCACGGCGGGTGTCGCACGCGGCAGTGCAAGATCTGTCCTAAAACCGGCCCCAAAACCACTGTTTTGGCCGGAACTCTGCGCAGACATGTCAGAACGCTACGCCGTCTAAACCTAGACGTGCAGAATTAAAAGCCGGACGCTACGACTGGTCACATGCATGCATCCGGCAACAAGCGGTGGACACACAATACAAAAAAATACAAATCGAGCACATGGCCAGTCCACCGATAAACTCCTGTGAGCTGCAGAAAAACTGCAGGAGGTCCCGGGTAGCATGAAGAGCTCTAGAACGGTCATCAGTTAGCTCCAAGATGGTAGTCCGCCACCAGATGACGCACCGGTGCCTCCAGGGTCCGCATCAGGGATGTGCACGAGTATGGACACGACCGAGTGGTCAGAGTAAACTGTACAGGTCAATAGGAACGTCACAAATCACAACACCCTCGTCCATCTCATTAGGCAAGAATGCTGGACAGACCCCACCTCCTCTTTTGCTAAGATCACTGTTACTTTTGCTGCGGTTTTCAAGAGACACACCTGGCTTTGCCTTTGTTGGAATCTCTTATTCTCTATCACGTAGAAATGAGTTCTAACTAGCCATAAGCTCTTGCTTAACACTATGGTAGAAATATAACAATCTTGACTCTCTACCCTGTACTTCAAACATTGTGTTTCCGGCTCAACTCTCTAGCTTCTCTGGTGCTGAAATAGCCCCCCCCCCTCCTCTCCGCTCTCAGTCAGTTGTGATCAAGGTTTAAAAAAGGTTAAAAATGCTCATACCCTTTGTTTTGTCAACTGTGACCCTCATTCCTCCCTTATTCGGAAGGAGATACGCCATTTCCACTGGCATCGAAAAAATAGCCTGATTAGCCCTTGTCCTTGAACATGAAGTCCCAGTTTACCACATGTTTTTGCCATGCTCAAGTAGTGACGCACATCGTTGTTTGATCATGGCAAAAACAAGTTTGCAGGAGAGTTGCGATTGCGGGGGGTAGGGGGGAGCCGATTTCCATGAAGAAAGTGCCAGAAAATGTCTTTCGGCCTACAAAACCCCCCTTCCCTCCTCGGCTCTCCCCCTTCGCATCCTTCCCTCATCCCCTCCTCGATTTTGCTTTCGATTGAGGCTCTCCCGATGGAGGGCCGTGATAAAATGGATGGCCGGTAGGCTGCGCAGGGGGGGGGGGGGGG
>SZWC01007280.1:81112-94318 GCA_023375785.1 Penium margaritaceum | reverse complement strand
TCTCTTGTGGCAAACCTCTTGTCAGTGTCTAAAATCACAAACCACGACATGACGGTCATCTTCATAGAGGAGGAGGTCGTGATTGTGAAGAACAAGGACATCAAGATCTCCTATCCCAAGGAGAGTCTTGTCGCACAGGTCCCAAGACGTGATGGGCTGTACGTGCTACAGACCAAGCCTTTTAAGAGTGTAAATGAGGGATATGCGGTGGTGTAAGACCCCAAGTCTCCAAAGCCTAATTCTGCACCACAGGCCGTCAACATGGCGGCCAACTCCACCGATACACATGGTGAGCTGTGGCACAGGCAGTTTGGCCATGTGGTGGATAGCATATTCCAAGCTATGCAGTAGCACAAACTGGTTCATGGGATGGAGGGATGCAAGGCCAAGGATGAGGGAAAGTGCAAGAAGCTGTGTGAGCCATGCTTCAAAAGCAAGGCAAAGGGAAATCCCGTTGAGTGTAATGGATAGGGTGCGATAACAATCATGGAGCTGATTCACTCTGATGTGTGTGGACCATTCCGCACTCTTTCAACCAGTGGCAGCAAGTACTTCCTGACTTTCATTGATAATCACAGTCATAAAATGTGCGTCTACTTCCTCAAGACAAAGTGAGAGGTGAAGGAGACGCTGTAAGAGTTTGTCGCCATGGTTGAGCAGCAGCAAAGAAAGAATGTCAAGGCACTACACACGGACAATGGTGGTGAGTATGAGGTGTGCAAAGGCTGTTTGAGCAAACACAGCATCAACCACCATACCACCACGCCTTACACCCCCTAGAGCAATGGCATTGCGGAGCGAATGAACCAGACTATCCTCGGCATGACACCAAGAAGGCTCTTTGACGCCAAAATCCCACCTTGCTTCTTGGTTGAAGCAATAAGAACTGCATGCTACCTTGTAAATCTCACTCTGGCAGCCGCACTTGGAAGGCATAGTAAGAAGCAGCAAGAGAAGCTAGATACCTTCCACTTGAGGGTCATTGGATGTACTACATTGGCAAAGGTCCAACCAGGAGAAGGAAGTGGCAAGCTGGATGGACGCGCTTGCAAGTGTGTAACGGTCGGATACGACACTACACACAAGGCGTTTAGGCTGTGGGACCAAGCGGCTGGAAAGCTCAACAGGAGTCGAGATGTCAAGTTTGAAGAAAGGACGCTCCTCAAGGGAGAGTCGCCGGATCCTATCCATGCTCCCAACTCAGGAGAGTGGTTGTGTTGCTTGAGTCCGGTGATTAGGCACCTGAGAACTGGAAGATGGTGCCAATGAAGGATGGTGCTGCAGGGAGAGTGGATGTGCAAGGTGACAGAGTGACGGACTGTGATATTCATTTTGAGTCGTCCGAGGCCTCTGAGTCAAACTCTGAGGCTGGTGGCTCTTCCTCAAACAACGCCTCAGTAGCAGCGCAATAGCAATAGAAGCAACTTAGCCTTGAAGCACCACCAGAAACACCACGGCGTAGTACACGCTGGAAGAAACCTCCGCAAAAGAAAAATGCAGAGAGTGCCAAATGGACATGACAAAGCTGGTGATGCTTGCCTTAGGGAGAGCTTGTGATTGTAACAGAAGCTATGAACATGCCAGATGCATCCAAGTTGAAGGAAGCAACAGATAGCAAACTCGCATCCATTGAAGAGAATGGAACATAGGTCCTAGTGGANAGGCCCCCAAATGGGCACGTGGTGGGGTCAAAGTCAGTACTCCTGAAACATTTCAAGAAGGATGGTATTATTGGCAAGTACAAGGCAAGAGTTGTGGGGAAGGGGTTTTCCCAGCATGCACGCTCAGAGTGCGTCAAGACCTTCACGCCTGTTGTCACCTTTGCCTCTATGAGATCCATGTTGGGCATCGCTAGTGCAAACAATCTGGAGGTCCACCAAGTGGACGTCAAAACAACTTTCCTCTACGGGGAGCTAGACAGAGACGTGCTGATGGAAGTGCCTGAGGGAGTGAAAGCTCGATAAGGCAAGGTTTCCAAACTGGTCAAGGCACTCTACAGGCTCAGACAAGCCCTAAGGATGTGGTAAAAGGAGATGGACGGCTTCATGGTTGGGCTCACCTTCATGCACTACCAAAATGACCCTAGTGTCCATGTGGAGGAGGATGAGCAAGGCTTGATGCTGGTTGCACTATACATGGATGACTTGATCATCTGCTTGTTGTCACTCGGGCTGTTGAACAAGCTGGAGAAAGATGTCAGCAATAGGTTCAAGATGACGGACATGGCTATTGGGATAGCTGTCCACCGCAGTCAAGCAACATGCACCATCGAGTTGAACCAGACCAAGTACATCATGGAGGTCCTCAAGCGCTACAACATTGAGGCCTTCAAGCCCATCAGCACACCCATGATAATAGACATCAAGCTTTCCTCCTCCATGAGTCCCAGCTTGGAAGCATAACTACGTGAGATGGAGAACATTCCCTATCAATCTGCTATTGGTAGCCGCATGTATGCCATGGTAGGAACACGCCCTGACATTTGCTATGCTGTGGGACAAGTGAGTAGGTTTGTTGCCAATCCGCGGCCAAAGCACTGGCAAGCACTCAAGCGCATTATGCGCTACCTATAGAAGACACAACACATGGGACTCTAGTTTGGAGGCCACTAAGGATCTGACCCACTACGACTGGTGTGCTACATAGACACCAATTGGGGATGAATAAAAATCCACCTCGCACTTTGTGTGCCCCTTGAATGGTGGTGAAGTCTCGTGGGCAAGCAAAAAGCAAGACTATGTCTCCCTCTCTACCGTTGAGGCAGAGTACATTGCTCTGTCAGAAGCATGCAAGGAGACACAGTGGCTACGCAGTTTTCTTGCCAAGATGAAAGTGCCACAAACGGAAGCAACAGAGGTCCGCATCGACAACAAGAGTACCATGAAAATGGCCAAGGATGATGTCATCTCCAGGCGGACCAAGCAAATTGACACCAGGTACCAATACTCACACAACCTGGTCGTAAAGGAGATCGTGGACCTGGAATACGTGGAGACAAGGAAGATGCTTGCAGATTGTATGACAAAGGCACTTGACAACAAATTGCACTCTGCAGGTACTTGAGGCATCGGTATGGTCAACGCAGCGGACAAAGACTGAGGCCAAGATTGCTGGAGAGAGGACATATCTCACAGCTAATGGACAGAGGTGCAAGGGAGAGTTTTCTGACCTTATATGCTCCTTGTCCATGGCTAACAGTTTGACAGGCATCAGACGGACTAGGCATGCACTGCTCCCTTGGTGTAAGTCCCCTAAATCTGGTCCACATTAAGAAGGCATGCATTACTCCTTCAGAGCAAGTCCCCTCGGCTTAAACTGGATAGTGTAGCCAGCAATCACTACCTAGGACAACTCCTTGTGGCTAAGACCTTCCAGAGTTAGTCTCTAGAGGAAGAGGTTAGTGGGTCAAATCCCAGCCAAGTGACGAATTTTCTTTGTGACCAAAAGGGGGACATAAAGGTTCTAAGAGACATCTTAGAATATTCCAAGGTCCTTCGTGGTGGCTGGCGCCACTTAGAGGTCACGTGGATGGCCATTTAGGCAGGGGGGGGTCATGCAATCTAGATCGTCCCCAAAGTGGCTCATTGAAGGAGCCACTGTGCGCCTAGGCTAGAGGCTAGCTCTAAAACTATAAGAACCTTTCAGTTTCCTGTCATTGAGTACAATTCTTACATGTGAAACTCCTAACATAGTTGTTCACCAGAGGCAGACACTAAAGAAGCATTGGTTGGTCTAAGCCTGAGGAGTTAGCTCCACGTGCAAATGTGCCCAGGTCCTAGGGGCACAATGCAAGGAAGTGATTCCAATGAACTGCTCAGTGTGGAACCTTGGCTGTAAGGGTGATATCACCTCTTGGTAGAAATACCAGAGCCGTTGGCGGGTAAGGGTGCACGGATCTCCCAGATCTTAGGTTGGATCTGGATTCACAAATCCGAGCCTAGGTCGAGCTTTGACTCACAAATTCGAATCTGAATTCGCAAATCGGTAGGATACACAAATTGTTTCCGGATCCTTATAGGTGATGGCAGGTAAAAATCCTCTAATCTGCCACATAGATTCCTGTTTTCCATGTTCAAACAAGAGGGAAAAGGATCTCCAAATATCGAATCAAATCCTAATGAAGAAGCTCAAAGCTCGGTTTCTTCTGTTGCTCCTGCGCTACAGGTAATCCATTTATTGAAGAAGAGCCACTGGCCTCAGAGCTTCACTAAGAGGCCTCAGACGACTCAGACTCACTGTCAAAGTCGTTCGTCGTGTCAACCTCTAAAGCCACTCTTCCTGCACCACCATCATTATTTGGCACCATGTGCCAGTTCTCAGGTGCTTGGTCACCTGAATTGAGAAACACAACCCACTATCTTGATCTGGGAGCATGGACAGGATCAAGCGACTCTCCATTGCTGACTGTCCTTTCTTCATACTCCATATCTTGGCTCATCATGAGCTTTCCAACCACTTGGTCCCAAAGTCTCTAAGTTTTTTGAGCATTGTCGTATCTGACCATTACACACTTGCAAGCGCGTGCATTCAGCTTGCAACTTCCTTCTCCTGCTTGGACCTTTGCCCAGGCAGTACAGCCAAAGACCCTCAAGTGTGAGGCAGCTGGATTCTTCCCTGACCAAGCCTCCTGTAACGTCCTAAGCTGCTTCTCTTGCTGCCTCTTACCACGCCTTCCAAGCGCAGCTGCCGGAATGAGATTCACAAGGTAGCAAGCAGGTCTTGTAGCATCAGCCTAGAAGCGAGATGGGAGTTTTGCGTTAAAGAGTATGCTTCATGTCATGCCGATGATAGTCTGGTTCATCTGCTCGGCAACACCATTACTCTCGGGGTTGTAAGGCGTGGTGGTCTGGTGGTTGATGCCTTGTTGGCTCAACCAGCCTTTGCACGCCTTGTACTCACCACCTTTGTCTGTGCATAGTGCCTTCACCTTCTTGCTTGTCTGCCACTCTACCACGGCGACAGACTCCTGCAGCTTCTCCTTGACCTCTCCCTTTGTCGTGAGGAAGTAGATCCACATCTTGCGATTGTGGTCATTGATGAAGGTCAGGAAATACTTACTGGTGCCGTTAGAAGGAGTGCAAAATTATTCGCATACATCAAAGTGAATCAGGTTGAAGATTGTACCATACGTTGGCCATTACACACAAAAGTCTTTCTCCTTGCCTTGCCTTATAGGCATAGCTCACACAACTTCTTGGACTTTCCCTCATCCTTGGCCTTGCATCCCTCCATCCCATAAGCTACTTTCTACTGCTGCATAGCTTGCAGTGTGGTGTCAGGCTCATGGCTGAACCGTATGTGCCACAAGTCAGCATCTGTGTCTTTGGTGGATCTGGATGGCATGGTGACAGCGTGTGGTACATCATTAGACTTTGGAGACTTGGGCTCTTCAAAAACCACATATCCCTCATTTGTACTCTCAAGGGGCTTTTGGTCTAGCACCTAGAGCCCATCAACTCTTGGGACATGTGCAACAAGACTATCATTCGGATAGGAGATCTTCATATCCTTGCTCTTAACGATCGCGACCTTCTCCTTCGTGAAGAGGACTGTCATGTGGTTGTTTGTGATTTTGGACACTGACAAGAGGATTGCGACAAAAGACGGCATACAGACAATGTTCTATAGCTCCAAGTCTTTTTGTGTGCCATCCACGTTGATGCTAATCAACTTATCTCCTTCGCCTTGTGCATGGACAAGGCTTCCGTTGGCACACTTGAAGCGATGTTTGGTATCCCCAATGGAGATCAACCCATCCTTCTCCCTTGAAGAGTGGTGGTTTGTGTTAGAGTCGAGCTCGTAGGCTCCATGCTTGAGTAGTGCCACTCCCTTGGTTGCCAGCAAGCTCTCAACCACCATGTTTGTCAACTCCTTCTTACCCTTTCCTTTGCCCTCATTTCTACCACCATGATCTCTGTCTTCCTTCTTATGAGTCATACACTCCCGTGCCCAATGCCTAGGCTTATCATAGTTATGGGACTTCTCAAGACACGTTGAGCCTCTTCCACCGCCACCATTGCCTTTTCCTCCACCGCCACCGCTTCCGCTACCACTCTGACCAGAACAGGAGTTGTTGCCACAACCATCGTACTGTACAACACAGGGTAAGATGTTAGCCTCACTACCGCTGCGACGCATGGCCTCGTTGCGCACGTACTTGGACACTACCTCATATGTCAAATCCTCCTCCTTCAAATTGCAACATAATGTGATCAGAGGTCCCCAGCTTTCAGGTACCGCCATGAGGGGATAATGGCCTTCGTATTGGTGTGAATTTCCAAGTTCATTTGGGGTCACTTGCTGCAGCAGTCCTTCAAAGTGCAATAAGTAGTCTGGAATCAACTCTCCCTTGCTTACCCTTATTAAAATCAGCATTTGAAGGATAAAGAGGCAATTTATAAAAGCTATAGATTGGTGTACGCGTGCAAGCTTCTCATAAGCCTTTGATGCATGTGTGATACATTAGAGGTGGACATGCTGTGACTCATGCACTAATATCACAAGAATTCCATGCGCCATGTCATCTTTTACACTCCACACTTCATATCCAGCATCTGTCCATGGAGGTTCAACCTCTTTTCCAAGGAACATTTCCAGTAGCCACGCACCCTCATGATAATGTCAAATTTCCATTTACACAAGGGAAATCCTATCCCTCTGAACGTTTGCATCCCATCGTTGACCTCCTCAAGAGTAAGCATCGCGGGTGTCGCCTTTTTTTCTTCTCTGCTTCTCTACTTTGTTGAGGCCAATGTAGGCTCATGTAGGCTGTTGTCTGCTACTGGTTTAGAAGGTGCAAATCTGTTGCTTATCCCTTAGCAGTTGATCACGTGCAAACAGAGAAGAACATACACCAGCCAGTCTAGGGTCGTGCCTCCAAGGGCAAAGCTAATCCTGGTTAGGACTGAAGGGTCGTACCTCCAAGGGCCGGACTTCTCCTTGGCCCCTGTTTGCTGAGTGCCACCACTCGTCGTTGGAGCTAATGGAGCGGATGGAGTTGATGGAGCTGATGCAGCTGAAGTATGCTGTAAGACAGAGAGGGCGAGAAAGTGTGCAGAAGCGTGCCTTACAACTAGTGAGTGTGGGCCCATAACCCTTTGTCAATGTGCCTAAGGCAATGATATAGAAAATGGGTTCCTTCAAACCATGGTAGTAAGTACTTCCTGACCTTCATTGATGAACACTGTCACAAGATGTGGATGTACTTCCTGAAGACAAAGGGAGAGGTCAAGGGGAAGCTACAATAGTTTGTCACCATGGTAGATTTTGCATATAAGAAAGAAGGTAAAGGAACTGTGCACGGACAACAGTAATGAGTACAAGGCATGCAAAGGCGGGTTTAGCCAACACGTCATCAACCACTAGACCACAAGATAATCAGCTTAGGATGCCACAGGAGGCTTGGTCAGGGAAGGAGCCAGATGCCTACAACTTGACGGTGTTTGAACAGAAGTAGAGAGGGAGCCTTGGAGCAGCAAGCATGTGGGACTGAAAGGGCATCACTCATGCTGAAGAATGGTTGTTCAATCACTCAAAACGATGGAGTTCATATAGAGCTAGAGCTTGGGCAAGTCAACCCTCTCACAAGCCACACCACTTAGCCATGAAGGCTAAGGCTCGCACACTAGAGTCCATCACCTCAAACAACAGAGGAAATCAGTCTAGAAATCAGGCGAACCACTCAGGGCCACTTGTTGCACCAGCTGATGGCCCCACCATTCATGAGGAACACATGTCCGGAGATGGTCTTCTAAACCTCAAAGTTTGAAGCCCAATCTGCGTCTCTATAGCTAATGATGCTATTGTTGGTGCCAATGTGGATGATGCCAATGTTGATGGTTCTAGAAAGGTAGCAAAAGATCTGCTTCACTGCCTTCTGGTGCTTAGGTCCGGGATGAGCCATGTGCTGGCTCATAGCGATCAGGGCCTATGCAAGGTCCGGCCTGGTTGCCACCATCAGGCACATGAGACTACCAACGACGCTCTGATGCTTTTGTGGTGCTCAACTTCATCCGCCTCTCTATTGAAGCTTGCAAGGTGGTGCCTTGTCTCCAACAGCGTGCCGATGGATATGGCCTCTGCCATGCCAAACCGTTGCAGGAAATCTTTGACATGATGATTCTGCTAGAGTGATAAAGAGCATGGTTTACGGTCATGCGTGATCTGGATGCCGAGGAAGTATGATGCCTTCTTGAGATTAGACAGCTGGAAGCGCTCTTACATGGCATCTTGAAACTCATGGAATGCAGACATGCTACTAGAAAGGAGCATGTCATCTACACATTGAATGATGGTGCAAATCCATTCCATGAAGTATATCAACAAACTCTCCTTTACACCTATGTCCATTAGCTGTGAGATATCTCCTCTTTCTAGCAGTCTTGGCCTCAGTCTTTACCAGCTACGTTGACCGTACTGATGCCTCGAGCACCTGGAGAGTGCAATTTGTTGTGAAGCGCCTTTGTCATGTTATCTGCGAGCATCTTCTTCGTCTCTACGTATTCCAGGTCCATGATCTAATTTGCGATCAGGTCGCGTAACTAGTGGTACCTGATGTTGATGTGCTTGGTCCGCTGGGAGATGACATCATCTTGTGCCATTTTCATTGCACTCTTTTTGTCAATGCGGACTTGTGTTGCTTTTGTTTGTGGCATCTCATCTCACGCAACAAACTACGTAGCCAATCTGTCTTGTTGTATACTTGTAAAAGAGCACTGTACTCTGCCTCAACAGTAGAGAGGGAGAGAAAGTCTTGCTTTGTGCTTGCCCGAGAGACTACACCACTGTTCAAGAGGCACATAAGACCCGAGGTGGACTTTCTATCATCGATTCTTCCTCCCCTATCGGTGTCTGTGTAGTACACCAGCCGCAGCGGGTCTGATTGCTCTTGGCCTCCAAACTAAATTCCCATGTGTCATGTCTTCAATAGATAGTGCATGATGCCCTTGACTGCTTGCCAGTACTGTGGCTCTGGATTGGCCACAAACCTACTTACTTGTCCTACAACATACCAAATGTCATGGCATGTTCCAACCATGGCATACATGAGGCTGCCAACAACAGCCTCATGTCTATTGTACCATGCCTGTTTTCATGGGTGTGCTGATGGACTTGTAGTCCTCCATGTTGTAGCGCATGAGGACTTCCACGATGTACTTGGTCTAGTTGTGCTTGATGGTGCCTGTTGCTCAATTTTGGTGGACGGCTATCCCAAGGTAGAAATTGAGCGAACCCATGTCCTTCATCTTGAACCTGTTGCTGAGATCTGTCTTTAGCTTTTTCTACAACTCAATTGACGACGAGCAGATGATCAGGTCATCTATGTACAATGCAACCAGCGTCAAGCCTTGCTCATCCTCCTGCACATAGACACTAGGGTATGAAGCCCGGCTATGAAGCTATCCATCTCCTTGTATGATATCCTTCTGGCCTGTTTCAGCCCCTAAACTGCTTTGATCAGTTTGTAAACCTTGCCCTCTTGAGCTTTTACTCCCTCCAGCAATTCCATCAGCACTTCTTTGTCTAGCTTTCCGTAAAGGAAAGCTATCTTGATGTCTATCTTGAAGTCCTCCAGATCTTTTGCAGCAACGATGCCCAACATGGATATCATGGACGCAAAGGTGATAATAGGTGCAAAGGTCTCCTCATACTCTGAGCGTGCACGCTCTGAAAACCCCTTCGCCATAACTATTGCCTTGTGCTTGTCAATAGTAGCATCCTACTTGAACGTTTTCTGGAGTACCCACTTTGACCCCACCACGTGTGTGCTGGGGGCTTGTCTACCGGGACCCATGTTTCGTTCTCTTCAATGGATGTGAGTTTGCTATCCTGTGCCTTCTCCCGCTTGGCCTCATCTTGCATGTTCATACCCTTTGCTACGGTCACAGGCTCTCCCTGAGCCAAGCATGACAATCTCAGTATGGTCCATTCCGCACTCTCAACATCGTGCTTGGGCGCAGGTTTCTTTTGGTGTGTACTACGGCAAAGTGGAGCTGGTGGTGCTTCAAGGCTTAGTTGCTCCTGTTCCTCTTGTGCTTTTGGTGATCTGTTGTTTGAGGAATAGGCACCGGCCTCAATGTTTGACTCACAGGCCTCAAATGACTCAGACTCAGTGTGAGAGTTTGTCCTTGTGTCACCCTGCACAGCCACTCTCCCTACAGCACCATCCGTCACTGGCACCATTTGCCAGTTATTAGGTGCCTGATCACCTTACTTGAGCAACACAGCCCACTGTCCTGATTTGGGGACATGGACAGGATAAAGCAACTCTCCCTTATTGAACGCCTTTCAACAAACTTGAAATCCTTGCTCTTAAGAAGCTTTCCAAATGCTTGGTCCCACAGCTTGTTTGCCTTCTGTGCAGTGTCGTATTCGACCATACACAATTGCAAGCGCGTGCAACCAGCTTGCGACTTCCTTCTTCTGCTTGGACATTTGCCTTGACAGTACAGCCAAAGACCCTAAAGTGTGAGGCATCAGCCTTCTTCCCTGACCAAGCCTCTTGTGGCGTCCTGAGCTGCTTCTCTTGCTGCTTCTTACAATGCCTTCCAAACGCGGCTGCTGAAGTGAGGTTCATAAGGGAGCAAGCTATTCTTGTAGCTTCAGCCTAGAAGCAATGTGGGAGTTTTGCGTCAAAGAGCATGCTTTGTGTCATGCCAAGGAATTTTTGGTTCATCTGCTTGGCAACACTATTACTCTGGGGATTGTAAGGCGTGGTAGTCTCGTGGTTGATGCCGTATTGGTTGAACCAGCCTTTGTACGCCTCATACTCACGACCATTGTCCATGCACAGTGCCTTGACCTTCTTGCCTGTCTGCCTCTCTACCATTGCCACGAACTCTAGCAGCTTCTCCTTGACCTCTTCCCTTGTCTTGATGAAGTAGATCCAAATCTTGCAAGTGTAGTCATCGCTGAAGGTCAGGAAAAACTTGCTGCCGCCGTTTGAATGAGTGCAGAATGGTCTGTACACATCAAAGTAAATTAGGTCTAAGATTTCTGCCACACGTTACCCATTACGCCCAAAGGGCTTTCTCTTTGCCTTGCCTTAGAGGCATGGCTCACACAGCTTTTTGCACTTTCCCTTGTCCTTGGCCTTGCATCCCTTTGTCCCATGAACCACTTTGTGCTGCTGCATTGCTTGTGGCGATGTCAGCGACATGGCCAAACCGGCTATGCTAGAGCTTCGCATCTGTGTCGTTAGTGCAGTTGGCCACCATGGTGATGACCCGTGATGCAACATCAGGCTTTCGAGACTTGGGCTTTTCAACCGCTGCATATCCCTTATTTGTACTCTCAAGGGGCTTGCCCCTTGAGGGATATGCAGTGGTTGAAGAGCCCAAGTCTCCAAAGCCTGACATATCACCACAGGCCGTCACCATGGTGGCAACTCCATCAACAACACAGATGCAAAGCTGTGGCACAACTAGTTTGGCCATGTCGCTGACATCACCGCAAGTGATGCAGTAGCATGAAGTGGCTCATGGGATAAAGGGATGCAAGGCTAAAGATAAGGGAAAGTGCAAGAAGTTGTGTGAGCCATGCCTCCAAGGCAAGGCAAAGAGAAAGCCTTTTGAGGATAATGGGCAGCGTGCAGCAAAAATCTTGGACTTGATTCACTTTGATCTGTGCACACCATTCCGCACTCCTTGGAACGGCGGCATGAAGTTTTTCTTAACCTTCATCGATGACCACGGTTGGAAGATATGGATCTACTTCCTCAAGACAAAGGGAGAGGTCAAGGAGAAGCTGTTAGAGTTTGTGGCGATGGTAGAGAGGCAGAGAAGCAAGAAGGTCAAGGCACTGTGCACAGACAAGGGTGTTGAGTATGAGGCGTGCAAAGGATGGTTGAGCCAATACGGCATCAATCACCAGACCACCTCGTGTTACCCTCCCCACAGTAATAGTGTTGCCAAGCAGATGAACCACACTATCCTCGGCATGGCACGAAACATGCTCTTTGATGCCAAACTCCCATCTTAATTGAGGGCTGAAGTTGTAAGAACTGCTTGCTACCTTGTGAATCTCACTCCAACACCGCGCTTGAAGGCATGGTAACAAGTAGTAAGAGAAGTTGCTCAGGACGCCACAGGAGGCTTGGTCAAGGAAGAAGCTAGTTACCTTGCAGTTTAGGGTCTTTGGTTGTACTACCTAGGCAAAGGTCCAAGCAGGAGAAGGAAAGGGCAAGATGGATGCACAAGCGCGCAAGTGTGTCATGGTCGGATACGACACTGTACACAAGGCATAAGGGCACTGGGACCAAGCGGCTAGAAAGCTCATCAGGAGTTGAGATGTCAAGTTTGAAGAAAGGAAGCTCGGCATGGGAGAGTTGCTGGATACAGTCCTTGCTCCTAAATTAGGAGAGTGGATTCTATTGCTGGATTTAGGTGATCACGCACGTTAGAACTGGCAGATGGTGCCAGTAAAGGATAGTGTTGTAGGGAGAGTGGCTGTACAGGCTTACATAAGGAAAGACTATGACAGTGAGTCTGAGTCATCTGAGGCCTTTGAGTCAAACTTGAAGGCTGGTGGCTCTTCCTCAAGCAACAGATCACTAGCAGCGTAGAAGCAACAGAAGAAACTAAGCCTTGAAGCACCACAAGCAACACTCCGGCGTAGTTTCAGTCGGGAAAAAACCTCCGCCAAAGTATGATGCTGAGAGTGCAGAATGGAACGGACTCACCTGGTCATGCTTGGCTTAGGGAGAGCCTGTGACAGTAGCTGAGGCTACAAACATGCCAGATGCAGCCAAATGGAAGGAGGCAGTGGATATCGAACTCGCATCCATTGAAGAGAACGAAACATGGGTCCTGGTGGAAAGGCCCCTAAACGCACACGTGATGGGGTCAAAGTGCGTACTCCGGAAAACGTTCAAGCAAGATGGTACTATTGACAAGTACAAAATAAGAGTTGTGGTGAAGGGGTTTTCCCAGCATGCAGGTCAAGAGTACGAGGAGTTGCACCTGTCGTGACCTTCGCCTCTATTAGATCCATGTTGGGCATCGCTGCTGTAAACGTTCTAGAGGTCCACTAGATGGACATGAAGATAGCTTTTTTCAACTGGAAGATAGACAAAGAAGTGCTGATAGAAGGGCCCAAGGGATTGAAAGCTCCGGAAGGCAAGGTTTGCTAACTGCTCAAAGCACTCTACGAGCTCAAATAGGCCCCAAGGATGTGGTACAAGGAGATGGACGGCTTCATGGCCGGGCT